>ONZH01005922.1:0-278545 GCA_900303285.1 Rhinella marina | reverse complement strand
TTCTGGGCTCCGTGAAACAAGGCAGACATAGCAGAGCTGGAGAGGTTCAGAGGAGGCAACTAAAGTAATAACTGGAATGGGTGGACTACAGTACCAGAAAGATTATCAAATTAGGGTTATTCACTTTAGAAAAAAAAGACGACTGAGGGGAGATCTAATAACTATGTATAAATATATCAGAGGTCAGTACAGAGATCTCTCCCACGATCTATTTATCCCCAGGACTGTGACTGTGACGAGGGGACATCCTCTGCGTCTGGAGAAAGAAGGTTTGTACACAAACATAGAAGAGGATTCTTTACGGTAAGAGCAGTGAGACTATGGAACTCTCTGCCTGAGGAGGTGGTGATGGTAAGTTCACTAAAAGAGTTCAAGAGGGGCCTGGATGTATTTTTGGGGTAATAATATTACAGGTTATAGTTACTAGAGAGGGGTCGTTGATCCAGGGAGTTATTCTGATTGCCTGATTGGAGTCGGGAAGGAATTTTTTTTTCCCTAAAGTGGGGAAACTGGCTTCTACCTCACAGGGTTTTTTTGCCTTCCTCTGGATCAACTTGCAGGAAAACAGGCCGAACTGGATGGACAGATGTCTTTTTTCGGCCTTATAAACTATGTTACTATGTTACTATGTTACTATGTTACCTACGTAGGGGTTGTGCCAAGTTTGCAAGTTATCCTCTATCCAACCCCACTGATCTCGAGGACAGGGGTCCTGTTCCTCCAATCTGATTGAACAGCAGGTCAAGCATGTCAGAGGTAGCAGAGTGCAGCGTTCATCTATTTGTGGTGGTTTCATAGAAAATCAATGGAGTGGGAGGGCATGTGACTGACCCGTCGCTCCATCAAATTGGGGTAACGAACACTCGTTCTTGAAAATGGTGGAGGACACTGTGGGTAGACCCCAGCGATCAGTTTGTTACCTCTTATCCTGTGGATAGTGCAGGGATCAACAACCCCTGGTACTCCGGTATCCTTTGGATAAGTCATCAGTATCTGATCGGTGATAGTCTGGCACCTGGAACCCCCACTAATCAACTGTTTGAGAAGGTACTGAGCTGGCCTTCTCTCTGCTCACTAATCACAGCACCGTAAATTGTATATCGGCTGTGCTTGGTATCGCACCTTGGCTCCATTCACTTCAATAGGGCTGATCTTCACCTAGGCCATGTGACAGATAAACGTGACGTCACATGGCCTGGCAAATCTGGAGAGGGCCATGGCGATACTGTGAGCACCACTGCCTTCTCTAACAGCTGATTTGCAGGGGTCCCAGGTGTTAGACCCCCACCAATTAGATACTAATGACCTATCCATAGAATAGGTCATCAATAAAAAACTCTTAGAAAACACCTTTAAAGGAAATCTGTTACCAGGATAATCACTACTGAAGTAAAGCCATAGTCTAATAGCACTTAGCACCTTATTTCCAGATGTGCCTTTGTTTCAGCAATAGATGTGGGCTTATCTCCTGTTGGCATCCATGTTAAAATCTAACTATTCCAATTCTTCTTTCCACTGACATGTGCCTTTGTAAATTGCAGTACTCAGCAATTTTTCCTCTAATATGTATGGGCACCTTTATTTATTAAAATGGTTTTGCACCTTTATGCATTTTACACAGACCCACAGCATGACAGAACCCATAATGGTGATCATCATACTTACAGTACCTGATACCTGCCATTGGTTTCCGATTCCATCTTACCCTCTGGCTTTGAGGGTCCTGGTTGTTACATAGACACCCCCCTATCTCTGCCCCGCCCATGAATATAACATAACAGGAAATAAAGAGCGATGGACATGGTCATGTGACGGCAGCTCAGAACGGAAGATAGGAGCAATTAAGAAAAACATTGCAAAGTTACAGAGACCTTCATAAATGATTATTTTATAGGATATTGATGCAAACTGGAAAATGCATAAGGCATTGTCTCACTAAGGTAACACTTATCTATGTGTTCTCTTAGGGAATATGGACATCATAGTGGGAGTTCTCATGCTCCAGACCCCTCTACTATGAACTTGAATAGAGATTACTTTTAAACTAGGTTTCTGTAGTCACACCCATAGCGACCATCTGATCACCAGACCGGCTTCATTTCTGCAAGCTTCATGAAGCAACAAGAGAAATGTAATCATCTAACATGATTTCCTTGGACCCTTGATGGTGGGCTTATGCCATAATTGATGTAAAAAATTAAAATCAGACATCATATAGTACACGACAACCGTATGAATGGGGCCATATCTATTCTGCTATATTGCAGAATAGATGCGGCCCCATTCACCTCTATGGGAGAGGGGAGCTGCTGCACGGAGCTAGTTCTGTGCCGCGGCTCTGCTGAAAAATATGAAGCATGTCCTATACTTGTCCGCATGCACGGACAAATATAGGCATTTTGAATGGGGCTGCCCGGCATGTGTTCCGAGCGGTGCGGAACACATGCCGGGCGGCCCCCGTATTATTGTGGACCTGCAATAATACGGTCGCATGAATGGGGCCTAACTGTCACACCTACTAACAGAACATATTGCTGATGACAGTTGAAGATTTAAACTATTAAAAGCATGCTCGAACAGCTCAGAAAGACAAAAAATAAGGAAAACACCAACCGTACATCAACCGTACATCGTAGCAGAATATCTTGTACTGGTGGCTTTCCATACATTGTAGCATAATATCTAGGATTGGTGGCTCTTCATACATCATAGCAGAATATCTTGGACTGGTCGCTCTCCGTAAAATTGCAGCACAATATCTTGGACTGGTGGCTCTCCGTACATCACAGCAGAATATTTTGGACAAGTTGCTCTCCTTACACCATATAAAAATATTCTGGACTGGTGACTCAACATACATCATAGTAGAATATCTTGGACTGGTGGCTTTCCATACATCATAGAACAATATTCTGGACTGGTGGCTCAACATACATCGTACAGAAAATCTTGGACTGGTGGCTCTCCATATATCGTAGCAGAATATTTTGGACTGGTGGCTCTTCATACATCACAGTAGAATATCTTGGACTGGTGGCTCTCCATACATAACAGAAGAGTATCATGGACTGATGGCTCACCGTACATCGCAGCAGAATATCTTGGACTGGTGGCTCAACATACATCGTAGCAGAATATCTTGGACTGGTGGCTTTCCGTACATCGTAGCAGAATATCTTGGACTATTGGTTCTCTTTACATCAAAGCAGAATATCTTGGACTGGTGGCTCTCCATACATTGCAGCAGAATATCTTGGACTGGTGGATCTCCGTATATCATAGCAGAATATCTTGGACTGGTGGATCTCCGTATATTGTAGCAGAATATTTTGGACTGATGGCTCTCTATACATCACAGCAGAATATCTTGGACTGGTGGCTCTCCATACATTGCAGCAGAATATTTTGGACTGGTGGATTTCCCTATATCGTAGCAGAATATCTTGGACTGATGGCTCTCCGTACATTGTAGCAGAATATCTTGGACTGATGGCTCTCCGTACATTGTAGCAGAATATCTTGGACTGGTGGCTCTCCGTACATTGTAGCAGAATATCTTGGACTGGTGGCTCTCCGTACATTGTAGCAGAATATCTTGGACTGGTGGCTCTCTGTACATCGTAGCAGAATATCTGTTGGCTCTCCTTACATCACAGAAGAAGTATCTTGGACTGATGTCTCTCCGTACATCACAGAAGAGTATCTTGTACTGGTGGTTCTCTGTACATAGCAGCAGAGTATCTTGGTTCTATGTAAGCAACGGGAAATAAAACATGTCTAGCAGAATGGACTATATATCTATGGAGGTCTAGGAAATAATAGCAATTTTTAATGTTCATACTCACCATGCGCTGTTTTTGGAATTTAGCCCATATGACTGGGATGGATAGAGTTAATATATATGGGTCTTTTGTACAGTTTGCAATTGGTGGGTTCTGGCCTGTAATAACTGGTTATGATTTCTGTGTTTGTTTTTTAGACACAATGACCTATTAAACAGAAAACAAATGTTCCCTGCTCCCATGCTGATTTCTCAGTAATTTACGAGGTGTTACATATGACATGTCCGTGCTCTCAGGCTTCCTTACCTCAACTTCATATAGTTCACATACAGCATAAATGAAAGTATAGACTCTACAAGAGTAAGAAGGTTTTTTTCAGTTTAAAGTGTAACTAAAAAACAAGGCAAAATCCCCCCATAAACGGTTGCTTTATATGAAATGTGCTGCAGGCAGAACTGTGTATAATATTCAGATTTGGGGTCTTTTTTCTTCCCTCTGTTGTTTTCTGTAAATGCACCTTCTCTCCTTGCTCGCTGAGTGAGGGGGCTCTTCTTTGAGTGATGCTATAATTCTGTGGTGCTCCCCTGTTAGGTGTTGGAGGAGATCCCCCTCCTTTGAACTTTTATATATCGCCCATTCTGTATGTGGTGGGGAGATTTCCACCAGCATATGTGATATAAAGGCCTCCAAGACAGCTTTAAAGGGGTTTTCCAAGATTTTAAAACTGATGATGTATCCTCTGGGACCCCTGCCAATCAGCTAAGGGTACCAATGCTCCTGTAAATGCCGCGGCTTTTTCTCAGCTTTTCTTAGGTCAGTGACATCACGTTCATCTGCCATATGGCCTAGGCGCTGCTCAGCCCCATAACAATCCTGTGCTTTGTAAGCATGGAGAAGGCCGTGGTGCCCATAGGAGTAACGGAACCTTCTCAAATGGCAAATCGGCGGCAGTCCTAGGTATCGGACCTCCACATCAGATACTGATGACCTATTAAAGCCTCAGAAAAAACTCTTTTAAAGGAAAGATGAGGAGGGGAGTTGAGCTGTCCCACAAGAGAAGGATAAAGTTAAACCTGCTGTATGGATGTGAAGATAAAGAAACCACCACTGCCTCCAGCAAGTTTTGCAAGTACCTCTGAGAAACCTTTTACCTCCATTTTGCTTTGAACATTTGACCTGCAGGGTCTCCATCTTCTAAACCCACTTGCGCAAGCTGCTTACCCCTCATCTTCACATTCCTCCCTTCATGCAGTTTTTTGAGTGAGAAACTCCATCTGCACTCCCTCCTCCCCTTCTCCGTGTCTTCTATGTACTGTTTTGCTCCAGGTGGATTTTTGGTTTTTAGTGACTGGATGAGGTTCCTGAAGGGGATGTCCCACAAAAAGTTTTACAATGCAATGAATAGAGCATTTCAAATGAAGTATTATAGCAAAAAAAATATTGCTCATTTTTATGTACATTACATTTTTGTCTCTGGTAGCGCCCCCTTTCTGTTTATCCCCCTGGTCCACCTCCTCCTGCATGCAGTGATGGACTAAGATGGTCAGAAGCTCCCTGCACCTTTCCTCCTCAGTTCTGGTGTAGAGATTTCATAGTTAAGCAGTCCAGACACCTTTCATTCATTTGTCCCTACTTCTAAAATCATAGAAGTATATAGCTATATACAGTACCTCTCTTCAAACATTGGAGAAGAAAATTGTTACCATATGTATCTCCGGGGCTTTGTGTGAGGGACTATTTTCTATGCAGAGGAGGAAGGGGTTAACTAGAGCTAATTCCAGTGCTTCCTGGGATATGCAGGTGCTTGATGAGCTGCTGCCCACCCACAGAAAGAGAAAGAAAGTCCTCCAGATATGGACTAAAAAAAAAAAGTTTTAGATTTGTGGGATAATCCCTTTAACTGAGAACCTGAATGCTGGGAATGGGAACTGCAAGCTACTGGTAGTGTAGATGAGGAAGATGCATACAGCAACGAAGATAACAATGAATGGCAAACATAAAGAAAACAAAAAAACTGTTTTGGTAAACAAAAAACAAACAAAAAAAACACCAAAAACACTACACACACTATATCCAAATAAAAGGCTTGTGAGTGATAACGGCATCACCACAAGGAAAGACAGCCAATTTCATTGGTTTCCTAATCGGAAGATATGCAGAAATTTATGGGGATTTAATCCAATTCTCTATTGGATTGGTAAAATGTTAGCTGAGCTCTTATAATGCAGTTGATCGGTCAGTTTTCCTACTTTACATCAGATAACTGTACAGTGGTCGAAGAACATGTTACTCTTCCCAGAAGGCAAATCATTACAGAAAGATTTCTCCAGATATTAAGTCAGCAAAAAATGCTTGGAGGTTCCAGCTCTGAAGCCTACATCATTGTAAATCCAGCTCTAAAGTCTAATACAGGCTGTAACTAGTGATGAGTGAACCCGAACTGCTGAAGTCCAGGTGCGGTGTTCGGGTCATTTTATTATTTTCTGTTCTAACATGGTTATAGCGGAAAATAATAGCATTCTTAAGACAGAATGCAAAAGAATATGGCCATTTAGGGGTAAAAAAAAAAAACAACTCACCTCATCCACTTGATCGCGCTGCCGCAGTGCCTTCTACCTTCTTTCAGCAGGACCTGCAAAAGGACCTGCAATGACATCACCATGCCCTGCAATCAAGTGGATGAGGTGAGTTTTTTTTTAAACCCCTAAATTTCCATATTCTTTTGCATTCTGTCTTAAGAATGCTATCATTTTCCACTATAACCACGTTAGAACGGAAAATAATAAAGTGAAGTTCGAGTCCCCATTGATTTCAATGGGTTTGGGGTCAAGTTCGGCCGAATCCGGCAAACCTGAACTTCCACGGGTTCACTCATCCCTAGCTGTAACTCAGAGTTAGTGAATATATTTACAAAGTTACTCAACCTTTGAAGTAGAATCAAGCTATTTCACAGTGATCCTTTAAAAAGAAAATCAGAAATGTGAACTTAGGTTATATTATGGATTAGGGGGTACCGGCCTTCCTTAAGGAGACCAACTGAGCATGGAGAATAAGTTGCAATGCTTCTTGGGCACATAATATGCAAACTGGTGTCTCCCAGAGAAAGAGAACCATCTCTATAGCGCCACCTTCTGGAAGTGGCTCCCTAAGAGTGTGTAACTTTTAAGACTTGGAACATGATGAGAGTAAACAGCCAAGACAAATATCCAACCGGATGGATAGTTGGCTTGGCTTTTTTCTCCTTCCCTGTTCCAAGTCCTGTGAAAAAGTCAGACAGTGACTCATAGGGAGCCACTTCCAGAAGGTGGCACTAGCAAGATGGTTCTCTGGGAGATACTTGCACTATGGAAACACCTTAGAATGTAAAACCAATTGTAAGATTTCACCAGGTTATACAATCTCAGGCAGTTACACTCTTCCTGTGGATGCTTTGGAAGGACATAACATAGAAAATAATTTTGGACCTTCTCTCTAAGCATTTTGCTTTGTCAGAAGACAATTTGTGGGCTGTTATGTGGCGTGCTCACTATATAAATTTCTCCCATCTCCGTTTTCCTTCATGAGAGCATTTTTATTACTTTGTTTCACCAGCATGCTTCAGTGAATGCCCAAGTTTTTTTCTCTACATTTTCTGGCTTGATATCTTCCACTACTATCCTCGAAGACCAATGAATCTGCACACTGGCTGGTTGTCAGATTTTTTAGAGCTTGTAAAATATATTTTCATTCCACTCTTATAAAGCTCAAAGACAAAAGGAAAAAAAAATATCCTCTCCAGTAATTGTCTATTGTACTATTTTATTTTTCACTTAGTATTATCATCATCTCAGCTAAAAAAATTTTACTGTAACATCTAAATTAGATGTTCGTCAGTCCTCATGTCTCTGGCTGGTGAACTTTAATCATTTTTAGTGGAAGCAGATCCGGGGCAGACTGGGAATTTAAAATGGCCCTGGGAAAAAAATCTGGTCTCATATTGTAGGTGGGTACAAACTGACAGAAGGTGGGACAATACCAGGTGCAGGACAAAATACCACCCCAGTGGAATGAAATACCACAGTGAATCACAACCTACTGCCCCTGAGAAACCAAATACTACAGTGCAGCACAACATACTTCCAGTGCGGAACCAAATACCACAATACAGCACTAAATACAACCCCACTGGAACCAAATACCACATTGCATCACAATATACTGCCCCAGCGGAACCAAATACCACATTGCATCACAATATACTGCCCCAGTGGAACGAAATACCACAGTGCAGCACAATATACTGCCCCAGCGGAATGAAATACCACAGTGCAGCACAACATACTGCCCCAGCGGAACCAAATATCACAGTGCAGCACAAAATACAGCCCCAGCGGAACAAAATACCACAGTGCAGCACAATATACTGCCCCAGAGGAACGAAATACCACAGTACAGCACAACATACTGCCCCAGCGGAACCAAATACTCCAATGTAGCACAACATACTGCCCCAGAAAAACCAAATACCCCAGTAGAACCAAATACCATAGTGCATCACAATATACTGCCCTAGTAGAACCAGATACTACAATGCAGCACACAAAATACTGAAGCTGTATCATCGTCCTGAGGGCGGCAATAAAATTCAATTAGGAGAGCACCTTCCGCCACTGGCCAGGTGCAATTGCCTGATGTTCCTACATTAATTAATGCAAAGAGCACTAGATGTACCTTGCTGACGGCCAAGAGGAAGGATTAAGTGACCCCCTGGGCATCGGCCCTCTGGGAAATTTCCTTGTATGTTCAATGGTCAATCCACCCATGTAAGCATAGAGATGTAGCATAGATGAGATAAAAAATATTTAAAAAAAAGCATAAAAGTCATATAAAACAAAATATGGTTTTACTGCATAATAGAGTTTATGAAAGACTCCAAATAATGTCATCCTAATCTTCGTAAAGTGCTGCAGAATATAGTAGTGCTATGTAAGTGCATAAAATAGATAAATATACATATGCATGCTTGGTATCTCAATAACTAGAATGATATGTGCAATAGATTTGCACATCTCTGGCATTAAAGAGGACCTTTCATGGGTCTAGACATTGTTAAGTAAGTAGCAGGTTATGTAGGGCATCTAGCATGGATGTAAGCGATCTTACTATTATTTCTGGGCGCCGCTCCGTTCGCCCGCTGTGCCCCTGTAAAATTCTCCCGTGTGCTATGCTAATGAATAGCATCGGAACAGGGAGGAGGAGATGCCAGGATTTCTCAATGGTTGTCTCCTTCTCCCTGGCTGTAGCGCTGTCCGATCGCAGTGTAGAGAGTCACAGCCAGGGAGAAGGTGAGCTTTTTCTTTTTCTCACTGGCTGTGAAACTCTCCACTGTGATTGGACAGCGCTACAACCAGGGAGGAGGAGACGCCCATTGAGAAACCCTGGCGTCTCCTCCTCCCTGTTCCGATGCTATACATTAGCATAGCACATGGGAGAACGGAGCGGCGCCCAGAAAAAATAGTAAGATCGCTTACATCCATGCTAGATGCCCTACATAACCTGCTACTTACTTAACAATGTCTGGACCCATTAAAGGTCCTCTTTAAGGATATGCCCTTACTAGAGATGAGCGAGCGTGCTCGTTACGAGCACTGTAGTGCTCGGCTCCCCTGCGCTAGCATAGGCGCTGGCAGCCACTTCCGTCCTCCGGAGGAGGACGGAAGCGGCTGCCGGCGCCCATGCGAGCGCAGGGGAGCCGAGCACTACAGTGCTCGTAACGAGCACGCTCGCTCATCTCTAGCCCTTACCATCAGATAGGTGCCCCACCTCTGACACCTGCTCCTATCAGAAGAGGGCTCCTTGAAGTGAACGCTAAGACAAAATAGTATTTTCCCATATTATGAATATTTGTATTTTTCCCACATGTACAGTATGATTGAAAAACAAAGTTTCATAAAGTCACTTTGAGGTAAAAATTAAAAGAAAGTTAAGCAAGTCAGAATGTGAAAAGCTAAAAACAAAAAACGTCTTCTACTCAACTGATCATAAGAAAGGGGGTCCCGTACCCCCAATATGCATTGAGCAGCAGGTGGAGTAAGACCACTAACACTGTATTCATTATCTATGAGATAGCCGAGTACAAACACTAGACTATTTCCGGCAATCCCATAGAGATTAATGGAGTGGCGGTGTGCATGCTCAGCCTGCTGCTCCATTCACAAGGTCCCGACTCCCCTGGTCAGTGGGGGGGGGGGGGGGTTCCCCGTGGTTGGACCTTTACTGATCTACAAGTTATCACCTATTCTGTGGATAGGAGATGATGTCATGTTTAACGTATCTCCCCCCAGGGGCGTTCGTGTCCCAGGTTTATCAAAATTCTGAGAGGAGTGATGTGGTGCACCTCTTAATAAATGTGTATGTAATGGTGCTCCTACCTGGATACCGTCGGTCCCCAGGGTAATAAAGGGGACGAGTAATGGTGGAAGTGAAGAATAAGTCAAGTCCAGACTTTCATAAAGTTCAACAGCTTTACTTGCATCAACTTGCATCCAGACAATATTCAGGCTTTCTCTTGGCTCCCGCACGCTTTGGCATAAACTTGATAACTCTGCTTTCTCTCTCTGCTGTGCTAAACTCAGCATAGCTGGACTTTAGGACTGTTCTGATATCTCTGGAGTGGGTGCTTTTGGCACCCTAGTGACACTGTCTGTAGATCTGTAAGAAATTAGCGTGCTCGGAGCTACTTTCTTTTTGAGACTTCTTCTGCAGGAGGTGGAACTTTCCCCTTGCTGCTAGAGCTTTCATGTCTTCTCAGCTCCACTATGGAGTCTAAACTGGAACAAACTAGAACTGCAACCCTTCCTTCTGGTAGGAAACAGGACTGGCCCACTTCTGCCCAAAGGGGGGAGAATGGAATGGTGTGTCATTCTATCTGAGGATCTCTCACTCTGTCAGATACACACCGCCACCTGCTGGTGAACCAGGCATATTACATGTACAAAACAAAAATACAAAATAGACATGCACAGTGTAGGACCTGGAAATAAATACACAGATGGCATTAATGTTAGAACATTAGAGACAGTAGCAGGGTGAAGGAATGGTAATACCACTCCGGGGTATTACACATGTAAGCAGAATATCCTTTTAAAGGGGTTATGCCATGAGTGGTGTAAAAAAGAAAATCAGACATGAAAATCTCTTTCCAACAAAGATACAACCAGTCCTGTTCCTCACGTGGATCCAGAACTTGTTCACATTCATTGCCTCAACTGCTCTGATAGATTCTCTTCAGGCTGGCAGCTCAGGGGGTGTATACTTTCTGACAGGGTGTGTCATTTCTCAGGGGCTACGTCCTTTCTCAGGAGGACATCCCTTCTGCTTTATTTCTCTTCCTGTAACTGCGAAAGCTTCTTACAATAGATACAGATAGTGGTAGCTGAGGGATGGAACTGAGCATGTGCGACCACCTCAGTAGGTGGAAGTGAACATTTCTATATAGGTTAAATACTAAAGGGAATATCTCACCGCTGGAGCTCACAGAAAGTAAATGACAGAAGTGGCAAGTTTTTTCATGATGAATTATATTAAAATAACAGTTAACGGGGAAGAGCCCCTTTAAGAGGTTAATACTGTATTCATGTGTTTGACAAGTGTACTAAATGCAATCTTCATTATAGTGTTACACAGATTGTGAAAAATGAAGACCTGGAATGACTAGACCCTTGGGGATGATTTGTTCTCCATGTGGAGTATGAGAAGGACGTTGTAAAGTGTAAGGTTCTCAGAAATCCATCACTTTAGGACCTTCTAGTAGACAAATCAGGAGCCAGGAGCTGAAGTATGTGTTGTGAGGGAAAAAAATTACACATCTGGTAAGAATTTTTGTGAGCTTTCACAAGTCATAAGGAAATGACCTGCTCAATTTTGCTCAATTTCAGATGTCATAGACTCTGATCATGTCAATAGCATTGTCCAAATTAAGATCAGCGGCACTTGCCAGGAGGCACTTACTGCAAAGGAAATGCAAAAAAAAGTTTTGTTGGCAGCATGCTCTGTGAAAGACCCGCCATGCTTGAGAAAATGTATGTATGTATTAAAAACAGAGCACCACTTTATAGCGACACTTCATTATGGCCCCATTCACACGTCCGTATTTTTGTGGTTCCGCATTATTGCGGACCCGCAATAATATGGGGGCCGCCCGGCGTGTCTTCTGCACGCTCGGAACACACGCCGGGCGGCCCCATTCAAAATGCCTATACTTGTCCGTGTGTGCGGACAAGTATAGGACATGTTTCATCAGAGACGCGGCATGGAGCTAGCACCACAGAGGTGAATGGGGCCGCATCTATTTCGCAATATTACGGAATAGATACAGCCCCATTCACACGGTCTAAATCTTACAAATCTGTTTTATGTGAATTTATTTCTATGTTCAAAGGAAATGCTGCATTTAAGAAGCGAAGCAATCTAAGGGCGGCTTCACACTACCGTTCTATTATTTTGTATTAGCAATCCGTTAAATATGATCAAAACGTAAAATAACGGAATTGGCCAAATGGAATGCAGAACAGAAGGCATTTTTGTCATAGTAGAAGTCTATAGGAAAAAAAAACTCTGGAAGGCTGCATCCCGTCGAGGTTCCGTTATTTAGGACAGAAACAAAAATCCCGTTGAGCAAACATTTTTTGCACGAGACAGGCTGCTACTTTTTTGGATACAGCTTATTTCAAAATCTAGTGTGAACTGCAACCTCCAAACCACCACAAAAACGCCACAAGACAAAAAGCAGGATGTAGTCCTTATTAGAAATTGTAATTGACTGCAGAAAACATCTTGGAGGTTTAAAGGGAACCTGTCACCTCCTTTTCTGAAAATGAGCTGTTAACAGTACCTTAAAGTAGAGCCGAGTGTGATCCTAATGATGTTGTTGAAACTGAGAACTGCCGGATGAAAACGGTGAAAACTGAACTTTTAATCTTGCTGCATGGGCTTTCC
Source organism: Rhinella marina (assembly GCA_900303285.1). Taxonomy (NCBI): domain Eukaryota; kingdom Metazoa; phylum Chordata; class Amphibia; order Anura; family Bufonidae; genus Rhinella; species Rhinella marina. The sequence goes on along the minus strand of ONZH01005922.1, from coordinate 265,787 downwards.
GGTGTGGGCTTGAAGTCAAGGGGGCAGCGGCCTCCTTGCTTCAAGTCAAGAAAGCCACTCCCCACTTGCGCTTGACTGACAGCCCGGGTGCCGGGGATCGCAGAAATCTCGCGCATGCGCGTTGCGCGACTGAGTACTGCGCGATCCCGGCACCCGGCTCTTCATGTTGCCGGCGCTTCAGTACTCAGTGCGCATGCGCCGCCTTACTATGCTAGCGCGCTTGGGAGCTTGCATAGTAAGGCGGCGCATGCGCACTGAGTACTGAAGCGCCGGCAACATGAAGAGCTGGGTGCCGGGATCGCGCAGTACTCAGTAGCGCAACGCGCATGCGCGAGATTTCTGCGATTCCCGGCACCCGGGCTGTCAGTCAAGCGCAAGTGGGGAGTGGCTTTCTTGACTTGAAGCAAGGAGGCCGCTGCCCCCTTGACTTCAAGCCCACACCGGAAAGCCCGTGCAGCAAGATTAAAAGTTCAGTTTTCACCGTTTTCATCCGGCAGTTCTCAGTTTCAACAACATCATTAGGATCACACTCAGCTCTACTTTAAGGTACTGTTAACAGCTCATTTTCAGAAAAGGAGGTGACAGGTTCCCTTTAAAGGGTTGTGCACTTCTTTGCAAGTAATGGCCTATCCTCAGGTTAAGCTTTCACTATCTGATCACACCCAGCACTCCTACTGATCTGCTGTTCTGCAGTAGCTCCTGCTCTGGCTATAGGGGGTGCAGAGGTAGCTTTCGCTAGTGGGATCAGAAGCCTAAGGAGGCCCAAAGACCCGTGTGCCGCATAAGAAGACACTGGTATTATAGAAAGTGCTTGACAGTTAAGTTACACCTCTGGCTGGAGGGAAGGGGTTAGGTCAAGAATTCGGCATTCGGGGTGCCTTTCAATTTTTAAACTAAGCAAAACTCACAGAGACAAAAGGATAAAAAACATCCTGCATGATGTGATAATGATTGCGGATGTCAGTGGCTACACATATCAAAGTAAATCACAGAAAAGGGGGTTTTAGTGCACAAAAATGGATGCAAACAATATATACTGTATAAACTAAGACCTCATTCTGATATGATAAAATCTGAGACTCTTAGCCAATATATTTTGATCAAAACACATCTGTGCCCACCTACCCAGCGTCACGGTGGTCTCAGGTCAGGCAGGTCCTACGCTAAACCTAACTATGCCGTTGGGCATCTATATCTAGGAGCGTGGACGCTGCACATATAGGCGTGTTGCTCCTAGTGACCTCTATGTGCATACAGCAACCAATGAGAGGAGGAGCAAACACACCTATATGTACCACGCAATCAAGACGCTCAATTTGATAGGAAGAGCAAAAGTGCACACGAATGCTACTCATGATAAGCTAAGAGCGCATTCAGACCTGAAGGTGCCACTCCCTCAGGTACATGTTATAAACTAAGGCTACTTTCACACTAGCGTTAGCACGGATCCGGCACCTAAAGGGTGCCGACGGATCCGTGCTAACGCTATACATGTGTGGAGCCGGAGCAGCGCTCCGGCCCCACACATGACACACATTAAAACAACACACAGACTACATACAACAAACATACAGACATACATACAAACATACAGACATACATACATACTCACATACTCCCGGGACGCCGGCAGAACGTCTTCACGCGCCTCCTGCGCGCAGTGATGACGATTCCCCACAGCGCCCTCTGCTGGGCGCAGTGGGGAAACGTCATCGCAGCGTGCAGGAGGCGCGTGAAGACCTGCTGCCGGCGTCCCGGGAGTATGTGAGTATGTATGTATGTCTGTATGTTTGTATGTATGTCTGTATGTTTGTTTGTATGTAGTCTGTGTGTATGTATGCCGGATCCGGAATGACCCCCCATTGGAAATCAATGGAGGACAGATCCGGATTACTGGTGTGTCCACACCAAACGGATCCGTCCCCATTGACTTCCATTGGGGGTCATTCCGGATCCGTCTTGGTGCGGATGCCTGGACCGGAGAGCAAACCGCAGCATGCTGCGGTTTGTTCTCCGGTCTGAAGACGGAACGGAATGCTTTCAGGAGCCTCCGTTGTCTTCAGTTCAGTTTTGTCCCCATTGACAATGAATGGGGACAAAACTGAAGCGTTTTTTTCCGGTATTGAGCCCCTTTGACGGAAACTCAATACCGGAATTTAAAAACGCTAGTGTGAAAGTAGCCTAAGCAAAACTCACAGAGACAAAAAGATAAAAGACATCCTGCATGATGTGATAATGATTGCGGATGTCAGTGGCTATATATATCAAAGTAAATCACAGAAAAGGGGGTTTTAGTGCACAAAAATGGATGCAAACAATATATACTGTATAAACTAAGACCCCATTCTGATATGATAAAATCTGAGACTCTTAGCCAATATATTTTGATCAAAACACATCTGTGCCCACCTACCCAGCGTCACGGTGGTCTCAGGTCAGGCAGGTCCTACGCTAAACCTAACTATGCCTTTCAATTTTTGCCTCAGACAGCACGAAGGCTATGTGCTTCCACAAAGCACTGATGGAAAAGTGGCCCAAGCTGAACTCTTGCACCAGGGCCCATGAGCCTTTAGCTACGCCCCTGGCTCCATCTATTGTATAGTGGACAGAATTGGTTACCGCAGTGCTGCTCCCATTAAAATTAATGGAGCACAGCAATAACCAGACCAATACACTGCACAATGGATGAAGCTGGAGCTACTGCAGAACATCTGATTGTGGGAGTTGAGGGGTGTCAGACCCCTACAGATCAGATAGCGATGGCCTATTCTGAGGATAGACCATCACTTGTAAAGGAATGGACAACCCTTTTAAGTGTGGCAATAGGAGATGAGCTGAAGTACCCCAGCATGGTCGCTACACAGTGGATGAAGTCTTCTGCTTCCAGCTCTGTACATCATCTTTATGGTTCCAGTGGTGATCCCCTCCCCCATTTTATATGGATGTCCTCTACAAATAACTGAAAGCTGCAAAACCTCTTTAATTTTGTTTAAAGGACTAGTTGCAACTTGCAGATAGTCCCAAGAGTCAAGTGTTTATATCCTCAGTGTCTTTACCTGGATAGGGTCCCCAGCCCCAACCCAATCGTTTGCTGACAGCCTCCATCAACATTGATGATAAACTATGTTTTACTGCAGAAAATATACCTTCTTCCTGCTGTCTTCCAACAATAATATAAGCCTACTATATAACAGTCACTATCACATGTACATAGTCACATAGTCAATTATCTGGTATGCGGTACATAATGCTACAAAAGACAGAAGACAGGGTTAGTACTGTGAAATTCTGAGCAGAGTCTGCAAATCAGAAGTATTAAATCACATTGTACGGAGCTCATATCTGCATATCTACGATGTTACAGGCCTGCTTTTATTCTAATGCAGAATTTATAGCTGTCAGGTCTGGTCATCAGAGAACATAGGTTCTATATTTTGCTTGGTTTTCTGAGTTTTTGTGTGTTTCTGTTTGGTGCCTACGCCTTGCCTTGAACCATGTTCACACTGTGGGTTGTTTGGGAGCCAACACCCAGCTTCTTGTTTGGTTTGTCTACTCAGGGTTAATGCTCAGGTGCTGGGCTGAGTGGCTTCTCTGAATCTGGTCCATTCAGAACCTGGGGGTGGGATATCTTCCTGCTTATATACCTATCTTTCTCTCTGCTCCTTGCTGGTTTTTGCAATTCCTTGCTATTCCTGCTTGCGTTGTATTGTGTATCCTGACTGCTGATTTGACCCTTGGCTCGTATCTGACTACTCTACCGTCTTCCGATTTTGTACTTTGTTATTCCTGGTTTTGACGCGGCTTCCCGACTATCCATTTGGTGTTTTGTCTGTCTTGTTTGTTGTCCCTTTTCCCTGCACCTTATACAGTGTATTTCGCAGTCTTCGTGGTTGTCGCCCCACGGTTTAGCGTGGGTGAGGCAATAGGCAGGGACAGAGGGTTGGGTAAGCTCAGGGCACACGTCCCTCTGTTGTCTGTTTTTGGCTTTAGCAATACTGATGGATTACTGACCAAATGCTGACTGAGTGAAGGGGGATGGTCCACAGACAGGATCCTTTTTTTGGGGTTGTTCTTATGACGGATGAGAAGGTCAAAATAATCAGTGACGGCAACACAAACTTAGTGCTGACACCCTCTCCACTCTATTGGCGGGTGGGGGCTCTACTTTTCTCAGCGTTTAATAGAATAGGTTCTGTCGAAATCTATGTGAAATCAGTGAATTGGTGTAAAAGGAGTGTGTTCATTCGTGCTATAGTAGGATCTTGGGCCTCTGCACGGTTCTGTATAGCTGGCACTAACATTGACCTGTAAGGCTCAGTTCAAACTACCCATATAAGTGAAGTGTGCAGCGATTCTAAGAGCGACGCCTGTTATCTGTGTGTCACACTGGCTCACAGTATTGTTTCACTACCACAGGAGACTCCCTATGCGTGTTACTGCAAGGCACAATGTTCTACACCACTATTCAGGCTCTCTGCAGGCGGGAAGTAGCCGTTTGTTAACACTGTTCGTCACAAACAAATTTAGATTAAATCAAATCTTTTTGGGAAATTCGGTGAACCGTCCGAATCAATTTTTTTGAGAAATTTGCTCATCTCTATTTACCATGTTACATGCAACAATATACGACGTGATTAAAGGTATTTAAGCACATGAATATTACATGTATATGTTCTTGTTAAACATAACATAATATACAAAATTACAAAAATCAACATGTATGCAGCATGCAATGTAGAAAACATATTTGCTCTAAGACAAAGGACGCTTAAAGGATAGACCATCAATATCAGATGGGCGGGAATCTGATTCCGGCTGCTCTTCACTTGCTGGTCCTTATTCATTCTTTCTTCTGGCTCTCTTCAGTTGTAATTTACGCTGGTTTTCTGAGATAAATTATACTAAATGTGTCTGGGACCCTTTTTGGTCATTTTAAAGACACCATAATACAAAAAAAATCAAAATTTTTTGCATTAACTGTCATTTTCATCAAATGTGATTTTTTTTTTTAACCAAAAAGCAGACATAAAGCCTTTGTAGAAGACCCACAATGTCATCAGTAAAAGACATGAATGCAGCAACTGTTTGTATATTAGATTATGTTTTCTCTGTGCTTGTGGCTTAGACAACAATCAGACCACATTTTATTAATAGTCAGCGCAGGAATTTACAAAGAGTTCACTTACTTTTTCTTGCAACAATATTAGGTAATAGTTATCATCATACTCTGCAATAAAGTAGTGAACTGAGTAACAAAAAAGATACAAATTTTTTTTGTGTAGTATGTAATTTTTTTTAAAATGAAAGGTTTGACAGTTTAGTAATCATAGACATAATGCAATGGTCAATATATAAGATACTACTGAGTAGGACTGAGAATATATATTCAGGTACTCTGATTACATGGAGTGTAAACATTAAAGTGGTTGTCCTCCTTTTTCTTACTGATGTTCTATTCTTTAGATAGGTCATCAGAATCTGTTTGATGGAGGTCTGACCGCTGATCAGCTGTTTGAGAAGGTAGCAGCGTTTGCAGTAGCGCCATGACCTCGCAGCTTCTTTCAGGCCAGTGATGTCACAACTATAGATCACATGACCTGGGTGCAGTTCAGCTGCTGCCTTCTCAGGGTCCTGGGTGTCGGAACCCCACCAATCACATTCTGATGACCAATCAAAAGGATAGATCATCAGTAAGAAAAAGGCAGACAAACCATGTAAGGAATAGTCTTCTCCGAAGGTGTAACAGCATGATTTCTATTTCAAACAGGTGAAATAACCAATGCAGAAACATCTAACTAAACCGTGGAAGGAAGGAAAGCATAGGGAGAGGAATGGGATGGGGGGTGGGAGTTACTTTGTTAACCCAAGGTATCTTGAAGGGAATAACTTTAGATTTCCAGTGGAGCAGGTCTAGCAATCCAGCTTGGACATACATCTGATTAGTCTTATATGTGTCTTTGGAATATTGTCTAGAAAAAGAGAATTAATTGAATATGTTTTAAGACTTTATGCCAAAATGGACAGAGCACTGTGCAATCCCACCAAATATGAAGGAGCCAGACGATTGCTTGCACCTCTAGCTCAGCTAGCTGTACAATTATCTAGTAGGAGTTAGATACCAACATTACAAAATTTTATAGGAATTCTCCTGTATGTTTACACAAGAAGATGTTATCTTGTAGATTGTAATCCAACGTGGGCAGAGTCCTCTCTTCTGCTGTACCAATCTGCAACTCGTCTTCTTCATACAATTGTTTTATATTATGTATATACATATATCCCTTCTCATATGTACAGTGCTATGGCATGAATGCCATTGTAATAATAAATCATAATAATCTTAGGTGGACGTAATAGATGGGTAACCTGTGATAGCATGAATTTTTTTGCATATCTCTCCCAATCCTTGATGAAAAATGGCACTAAAAGCAATAAGTTAGAAATCCATTGTCATAAACTCCTAAGGAAACTTTATTTGTAGACTATTTCAGCAATAAAATCCAAAACGGGTGCACAAATTAAGACACCCACAGAAAAATCGGTTACGCATTTTGAACATATGTGTGCTTACTCGTAGCATTTTATGACACTAGATTTCTTCCTTATTCCTTTTTGATGTTCCTGCACTCCAAACCCAGGAGTCCTTAATCCAGTGGTCAACTATATAAGTGGCAGCCAGACTTGTGATACGTAGTTGGGTGAGTTACACTATGTTTTGCGAAAAAAGGCACTGGTCGGCCGTATAGAGAAGATATTTGTTTGCAGATCTGATATGATATTTGTTTGCAGATTGATACCAGTTTTTAATGGGACTGGGATTGTGTACAGAGTGATTCAAATATATAGTAGTATATTGTAAGACAGTAAGAGTGGTACATTTTAGTTGAGTTCACAAGTCTTGTGAGGAGAGGAAAGAACCTGCAGGGTCTAGTCGGTCTCTATGAAGACTGTCACTTTACCTAATGGAAAGCGGTAATGTCTGGAAACCAGGGTCAGAAGGAGAAATACAAATAGTCTCAGAAGTGGCAATGGATGGAGCTACTCTGGAGCAGGTGATTAGTGAGGGTGTGGGTTCTCATAAATCAGTGCAAAGGTTGGAGCCACGTAAAACGTCATTGCATGCTACAGTTTGTGCCCCCTGATCAACACAGCCCTATAGAGACAGCAAAACAAGCAATATTAAAGGGACATCATGCTGGGATATCAACTGAAAACAGAAAACCAGTATTTAAAAACAGTAATGAAAAGACATAATCAGAGTCATGATCAGGTTAGTTCAGGAACTAGAGTCACCATGGTACCAATTCATTTAAGGTTGGTATCTGGCAAAGTAGAATAGAGACGCACAAAGGGATGAAACAAATTGGCTCTCAATATAAAAATCCTGGAAAATAGTGTTGATCGAGCACCGTAGAGCTTGGGTCGAACACTAGGCGGTGCTCGAGTGCTCAACCGAGCACAATGGAAGTCAATGGGAGAACCCGAGCACTAAACCAGGCACCTCCTGCTCTGAAGAGGGGAGGGTGTCTGGTTCATAGGGAAAGGTGAGAAAATGGTGGAAACACCACTGAAATGGTTTGGGAAAAGCATGGGGAGGATGTCTGGATGCATCTTGGACTACAAAGTCGCTGCTTGTTGTCCGAGTATTACGCCACTTTTACGGAATGACAAGAATACCCCCCAAAACCGAAGATAACATTGATTTTAGAGGAAATATTGTTAGCAAACATATATTTACTTGTACATAAAGCGCAAGTGCTGCCAAAAATTACAAGGAAGAGGCACTCCGATACAACTGGTATATCACATAAAGGAGGGCCTCATTCACATTGTGGTACAATTGTTCATGTCGTGGGACTCCTACACTCATAAAGCCTATGCACAAAGTGAAAGGGCTGCCAAAAATTACAAGGAACAGGCACTCCAATACACAGATAATGTCGCCTTGATTAGTAACATAGTAACATAGTTTATAAGGCCAAAAAAAGACATCTGTCCATCCAGTTCGACCTGTTTTCCTACGAGTTAGCAGCAGAAAAAAAATACACAGGATTTCAGGTATTTAGTATACAAAAACGTTATAATGCACAAGCAACACAGGTAATGTTGCCTTGATTAGCGGCAGAAAAAATTACACCGGATGTCAGGTATATAGGATACAGAAACGTTATAAGGCACAAGCAACACAGGTAATGTCGCCTTGATTAGTGGCAGAAAAAATGACACCGGATGTCAGGTATTTAGGAAACAGAAACGTTATAATGCACAAGCAACACAGGTAATGTCGCCTTGATTAGCAGCAGAAAAAATTACACCGGATGTCAGGTATTTAGGATACAGAAACGTTATAATGCACTCGCAGCGCAGGTAATGTCGCCTTGATTAGCGGCAGAAAAAAATACACAGGATTTCAGGTATTTAGGTTACAGAAACGTTATAAGGCACACACCATACAGGTAATGTCGCCTTGATTAGTGGCAGAAAAAATGACACCGGATGTCAGGTATATAGGTTACAGAAACGTTATAAGGCACACGCAACACATGTAATGTCGCCTTGATTAGCGGCAGTAAAAATAACACCGGATGTCAGGTATATAGGATACAAAAACGTTATAATGCATACGCTGCGCAGGTGCTGTTTATGTCAGGCAAACTTGCGTTATTTTTGCCCCAAAAGAAAAAAAAAACATTACAGCCAGATAGAACAGTAGTCCTTAAAAGGACGTTTGGGTCTTTTAAGCAGAACAACTAGCCCTGCCTAACCAAATCCTATCCCTACACTATCTGTCCCTCCTTGCGCAAATGTTATACAGCAGGCGCAGGTAATGTCGCCTTGATTAGCTGAAGAAAAAATGACAACGGATGTCAGGTATATTGGATACAGAAACGTTATAATGCACACACTGCGCAGGTGGTGTTTAGGTCAGGCAACCTTGCGCAATTTGTGCCCTCCCCCTCCAAAAAAAAAATATATATAGCAGCCAGATATAATAGCCCTTAAAGGGGATTTTGGGTCTTTTCAACAGAAAACTAGCCCTGCCTAGCCAATTTCTATACCTACACTTACTGTGGCTACGGCATTAAAGTGAATGCCAGTACCTCCCCGCACGCTAATTGGCTAAGTAGCGTGCGGGGAGGGGACTCGAGCATGGTGCTCGAGCACACGTGGTGTTCGCCGAACACCACGATGTGCCAAGCACAGCCATGCTCGAACGAATATAGTATTCGGCCGAGCATGCTCGCTCAACACTACTGGAAAACGCTTAACATAAAATAAAACACTATATGTAACTTAAAATGGAGGTAAAAAAAATACTAAAATAGATTAGTACCTATGTGAGGAGACAAATGAAAAAAAAATTGCTTAGTTCTTTGGTCCAAAATTGTCTTTCTTAAAGATGGAGCCCTGTATCCCCCATTGTTTTGAATGGTGTTAATATGGTTCATTCTACTATGGCCTCTTTCACACTAGCGGCAGTCCGGATCCGGCAGTTGAAGGGTGCCGTCGGATCTGGACTGCCGCAGGGACATGCGTTCCGGCACCACACATGTCACACAGTACCATATACAGACATACACACACATACACATACACACAAACACATACATACTTACATACTCCAGGCAGGCAGGCCGCACGTCTTAACGCCCAGGAGGCGCTGGGCGCTGTAGGGAATTGTCATGGCTGCGCACCTCATGGGCATGAAGACGTGCGGCCTGCCTTCCTGGAGTATGTAAGTATGTATGTGTTTGTGTGTATGTGTGTGTATGTATGTATGTATGTCTGTCTGTATGTATGTATGTGGTGACGGATCTGTCCTGAACTCCATTGAAAGTCAATGGAGGGCGGATCCGTTTACCATGTTGGCCACACCAAACAGATCCGTCCCCATTAACTTGCATTGGGGGTCATTCCGGATCCATCTTGGTGTGGATGCCTGGACCGGAGAGAAAACCGCAGCAATGCTTTCAGGAGCATTCCGTTGTCTTCAGTTCAGTTTTGTCCCCATTGACAATGAATGGGGACAAAACGGAAGCGTTTTTTCCCGGTATTGAGCCCCTATGACGGAACTCAATACCAGAATTTAAAAATGCTAGTGTGAAAGTAGCCTATTCAGAAAACCCGCAAACTATGGTAGTTCATCTCTAACCACTCTTCTATGAATTTGCTTCTTAATAGTCTCCTGCCTTTGGGGAAGACTTTCTACTCTACATCTCCATCCATTCAGCCACGATAGAATTAATGTCACATAAACCTCTGTAGTATCCCCAACTGCAAATAATTGATCATCATTAGAACATGTAGATTCCCCTGTAAATGGTGGATGAGAAAGGTGCTGACTGCATACCTCAGGGAAGGAGATGGAGCCAGCACATCTGTCAGTAGTGGAGATTACCGAGAGTTGTGTAACCTTGCACAGTCAACTTCCATTACTATTATTTCCAGATGGGTTCATTTTGCAGAAATAATGGTGAAACTATGATTAAGTTTAATGATTGTGGTCCATCAGATATTTGAGGAAAAAGAACAATAAATTGTATTTTTCACATACTGGACTGCCTTTGACATGCTACGGTGTGGGAGGGAAACACCACACCGAGCATACACTGAAACATAACAGTGATTAGAAGACCGGATCAGCAGGTAAGGAGCCAGTGGCAAGGAAAACCACTGGACTAAGTGCACCGGTAATACTTGGGGCCAAACCCAGAGGGCAGAAACCCAGTGAGCCCCGTTCTTCACAGAGCCGCAGATGGTAGGGATGCACTTAGCCGAAACTCACTGGCTGCACCTCCAGGATGGTCCCGGTGGACCTGGCAACTTACCTACAGAGACTGCTGGAAGAAGCACCAGCAGACAACACACCAAAGACTGTAACCCAGGCACATATACTGGAACCCGAACACCTAACAGGACACAGTACACACAACACACCCAGGAACCAGCTCACCAGCAACAGCAGTTTCACTGTTCCCCCTCTGGGGAACCCTGGAGCCCTCTCACCGAAGACACATACATACAGGGAATGTCTGGACTCCATGTCAGAAGATACATAGCAGTCACAGACCAAACACCCACTTGGACCATAAACCACACAGAACATAACCGGGAAAGGCAAGAGGATAAGAGGCAAGAGGATATGACATATTAGGTGGCCACAAGGACTGGGCAGATGGAATCACAGGAAAGGTGCATAGCTCCAGCACCAACGGAGGCTGGAGCACAACTAACCCACCAGGCTAGCAACCGCAGAATAAAAGCACCTAGTGACCACACCCAGGTCAATATGTTAACCCCATTAGAACAAGACAGGGAAGGAGGAAAGTATACAAGGAGAAGGATACATACCAACAACCAAAACTACATGTTGACCCTGGCAACCAGCAAACACGGACTACCGCCACAGCCAGTAAGCCAAGGCACAAACATGAGCAACATGGAAGCCGCGTCACAGAAAAAAACCGAGACCATGACACTACAAAAACTACACGTTGTCCCTGGCAACCAGCATACAACTACATCCAGTATGCCAGGGCACAAACGTGAGCAACCAGAAACACGTGTCACGATAACCACACCGTATGTGACAGCCTTTTTGCCATGTGTGTAACTGTTCAGATGGTCCTAAAACTTAAGTAGGTTCTCCTCAGGCTACTTTCTGGTCCAAGCTTTTGTGACCCAGATGCCACATTATCATTTTGCATTAATCCCAAGGGCTTTCATAAAACTTAAAGGGGTATTCTCATCTAAACTATTTAAGAGATATCCAGAGGCGTTTCTAAACTGTCAGGGCAAAGGTTGGGGGCATGTTGTACACTTCATCTTGAGAAGCTTTCCAGAGCCAGCAAAACAAGAAATGTTAAATGGACACTATGCGTGGTCATCAATAGAAACGACAAAAACAGTACTAAATAAAACTCATCGGAGTTATGGTTAGGTAAGTTCATCAACCTGGAAGCACGATGGTACCAAATCAAGCACCAAGGTTGGTAGTTGGTAATTTAGATTAGGGAGGCACCAAGGGATGAAAACAAAGGAGTCAGCAGCCAAAGGGTCATCAGTCCAATGGTCAGAGAGAGCAAGAAACTGGGTGCTACTCCCTTCAAATTGATTGGATAGAAGGCTAGTGCACACTATTCACATACCACCTGGCATGTAGGTCTGCCATGTCCTTCAAGCATATGACCTGAAAATTGTTTTACAGGTTATTATTTATGCAAAAATAATTTTGAACACTATACATGGTTTCTTGGGTGTTTGCTCAGTAACTGGTGCCATCTTGTTTGCCCAATTTATAGACAGCATATTATCCTTGCTATGTAAACATTGTCTGCTATGGTAGGCTAATAAAAATATACAGTACAGTGTTTGTAATGGTTTTAGATTATTTGGAAATGGGGTCAACGTAGGAAATATATTAATGGAAAGAAAAAATTGCCTTCCTAAGTTACTCTAGATTTGGAAAATTCCTGTCTGGTACATGAATGTGTAAGGCCCACTTCACCTCATTGGTTGTGTCTGGCCAACTATTTTACTCTGGGCGGAGGACACTGTTGTATATGTGCACAGCACTTTAGTGTACAGATCCGGCATCTATCCACTGATATTGCTGGACGAGTTTTTCTGTTCGGTGCAAATGATACATGTATGAGAACAATCCCGTAGAAAACTGTGGGATCAGTTGTGGCTTCAGTTCCTCACCAGCGTTTTCTACTTGACTCTGGAGAGGAACCGAACTGGATCGCTGGACATATGTGAAGGGGGCCTAAGCTTGGGGTAAAAAAGAAACGAGAGACAAAAATTGACATGTCTTACAACAACTATAAGTTTTCCAATGTCTCTGTCGTCTCATTTTTAAAAGTCAGCAGATCTGCGGTCGTAGCTCGCTGGCTCCTTCTTTTATATTAACATTTTTTTATAGAATTACATTGCATTCCAATAAACATTTGGCCATCCATTAATCCTTCCTCCTGCACTTCATTTGCCTCTTCTAAATCCTGAATGTGACTATAATTGAGCAGAATCCCACATGGTCTTCCCTGAGCAGAGCTTTCTTCTGCACGTGTCAGCATTTGTAGCTCGGAGGAGATGGGAACGATGAAGTAACAGAAAGATCTGCGACAGTAATTGAAATGGATGACTTGGAACTCTTAATCCTGATACTAAACAGTGTCATAAAGTGTGATCACATTTATTAGGTAGATTTGCTCAGCCCGTGAGAAAAGGGTGATATAAAGTGATTATTGCCCAGTAGGGGATTTATTTGGAGGTTCTCAAAGTAAAAAAGGCTTTGTCTGCAGGAGAAAGGAAAACAAGGACTATGATTCAAAGAGGCATCTAGTCATTGAGTTGGGAAATATGGAACATAAATCAATGTGAGACACCCCATTTCATGAACGTGCTAAGACACTGATGCCATAACATGACTGGGCTGTAGAATAAATGCAGTGCTAACAGAGTGCCTCGAATTGGTGTCCTGATGTTAGTCATTTCAAGCACTAACCTTTAGTAATATCACTCCAACAAAGTTTGCAGTACTTCATAGTCAGGGGAAACATTAATAGGGTCACATTGGCCAAGTACACAATAATGGGCCTCAAGAGTCCAAAAGAAGATAACCCTGAGTTGACCTTGGACCCAATCACTTGCCACTAGGGTCTATTCTTTAAAGGGAATCTATCACAAAAACCTGTTCTATATTTTATTTATGCTAAAAAAATCTATTATATATTTGTAAGAAATAATAAATAAATAAATAAAAATTCCAATGTGTGAAATATTATAAATAAATATTAGATTTTACCATATTTACCATCTTTGGTCACCAGGGGGAGCTCTGCTGGCCAAATGAGGCTTTGAGCAACCTGTAAGTAGGCATGCTGCAAAAAAGTGGGTGGTACCAATGACATCACCAATTCACACCTTCAGCGGTGACATCACTGCTTCAGCAAGATAAGATGAGACAATGGCTTCATTACAAAAAACACAGATCTCTGCTCCTCAGTCTCCTCCCCCACTGGTCACATGGCCGATTACATCACTAAGGTCCTACAGCCCCAAGAACCTCCATCTACTCTGTTTCTGAGTCCCCAGCAGCAAGGAGGGAGGACCTGGCTGTGTGTTACTGGTGTCATCACAGGGGCGGGCTCACATCTTCCATTCATTCTCTATAGGGTCAGCAGCGACTGAGGAAGCCTATGTACATGCCTGAGGTGCCATTGTGTTGTAAATCCAGACTGTCACACTTTACTTCCAACATGGCAGCCCCCATGTAAGGCAAGAAAACTGAATTAAAAAAAAAACATTTACACAATTTGAAAAATACATTATGTTAAAACCTGCTTTTGTTATGTTGTAAAACATATCAAAAATTTTTTCTTCGCGATAGTGTCCCTTTAATTACTAATGATATATCCTATCCCAGTCCTCAGGATAGGTCATCAATTTCAGATGGGTGGAGGTCCGACTCTTTCTCGTACTACTGCCAATCAGCTGTTTCAAAGAGTTGCAGTGCTGTCCTTTTCTTAGAACACCAAGCAGACTGGCATACATTGTTTAGTGGTTATGCTTGGTATTACAGCTCAGTCCCATTCAGTTTGTTGGGATTGAGCTGCACAAAGGCTGTATTATTGATGGACATCTCCGGCTACAGAGCTTGCCCTTCAAACAGCCGATTGGCAGGAAATTGGGATGATCCATCATCAAGATGGATCGTCAATTTTTAAGTCCCGAAAAACCCCTTTAACCACTTTGCCCCAGATGCAATCTGAGCGCAAACAATTTTTTTAATTATTTTATTGATGTCTTTCTGAGAGCCATGACTTTTTGATTGATCTGTTGACACGTCCATATAATTTCTTGATATTTTTGTAGGATGAGTTGTATTTTTTAGTGACATAATTTATCGTACATATAGCGTATTGTACAGCTTTTTTCATTTAGAGAGTTCCATTAATAAGTACATCCTGCTGTCAATGTATACATTTCCAAGAGGTATAAATTAGGGACAGTGCAATGATTTCTAAGAAAAGAAGTTCTAGTATTGTTATCTCAAGGGGATTACTCATTTTTGGCTAAAAATCATATTTTCAATTGGCCTTTATTAAAAATATTGAGCCATTCTGTCACAAAGAGTTATCTGTTTTTCTAACTGTGTGAATTCTGCTTTTCACTTTTGCTTTGTGCTGGTCATCTAATAAACCTTATCTCTAAACTACTAAGAGGACATAAACACTTTTTTAAGCCACATTCTTATCAGTAAAATATGAACTGAGCTACAATGAGTGTTTATAATGTCAGACAGCAGAAATAAGGAGCCCGTCAGCTCCCCAACTGACGGAAAAACTAGAAAATCTAAAGGCTTCTACTACAGCATCACAACTTTGTACAGAAAAAAAGAACTCCATATTTTTAATAAAGACCAATTGAAAAAATGATTTTTAGCTCAAAATGAGTAAAAAAATGTCACCAAAGGTGTACATAGCCTTTAACTAGTCACTCACTGTCCTCCATAAAAACGTATCTGCTTGTCAAAGAGGAAATCATAAGTGGCAAACTTTTAATTTACATTATCCAATGAGTTGTTTTTCACAAAAAAAGGCCTCCAAACTATTGACTACTAGGGGTTTCCTGTCTTCAGTGGTTTTTGTCTGGCCGAATCCCGGGACTAATGCCAGAAGTAAGGCAGATACCCACCAGGTCACATTATAGTCATTGGGAGTGCCGGTCGTGATGAACTCCAGCAGGCTGTTCCTCTGCTGGAACATTTTAGCGCTAGTGTGAAACTAGCCTAAGATGGACTAAATAAAAGACTCCATATTTTTAATAAAGACCAAAAAACAGCAAAAACACTATGTAAACATTCGTCAGCCTGCATAATGCAGGTACACTGCCTTTTTTTTCATTCTGGTACCCTTTAAATAAAGGCAATGCAAAAAGATAGGGGAAATCAATTCAGCCCCCGACTCAGTGTCTCACAATTTAGACCCCAGGCGTAGGACGGAGCACAGGCACATGCCACCTCAGCCACGGCTACAAAGTGAAAAAGAAGTCCAATCCAGCAACATGTCCTAAAATCTTCATGCTTTAGTTCTTCATGATGAAATGATGAGCATACAGTAGAAAAGGCACAGCTAACGTGTTTCAGACAGTTACATCCTGTCCTTAGTCATGGGTCATGAAATAAAGCTTGCAGATTTTAGGTCGTGTTGTTGAATTGGACTTCTTCACTCTTTAAACAATGTATTTCTCTAATATGGAAAGAATAAAACATTACCTCAACCCCCATGCTTCTCTTCAATGTCTTAATGTTTCAGTAATTTTAAATCCAGCCAATCCTGGATTAAAATTGTTGTGTAGATTACTTTTGATGAATTCTGTTAGGGAATGTAGAGTGTCCCAGTGAAGTACATGACATTGATTTAGCTGTGTGTACATCAGTTTATATGGCTGCACCGTGTTAATACAGCACTTACAATAATGGCTTTTATTTTGATAGAAAATTGATTACTGATTTATATTTAATTTGGCAACCAAGATCAATTGTTTGGGTAAACTCCATTTTAAAGGATCTGTACCTCTCGCAATTAAATTCCTCCGCAGACCGCTTTCCGTAATCTCCAGTGTAAACTGAAACTGCAAAGCGGCTTTTAATACAAGCAATAAAGCCAACTTGTCTGTTTTCACCTGTTAACTCCCTTTGACAACCATGGGAATTAGCTAAGCCGGCAGATCTTCTTAGCTGCTCCTATCGGCAAAAGTCCTAAATTATTTGGACCAAGTAGTTGATGCTTACTCTCATCTGGTTTAATATGAGAAGTCTCTGAGGATTAGAGACATTAGAAGAGTAAGGTTACATTTTAAAGACCAGAAATGTTGTTGTGTTCCTTTCCCAATGAGAATTTGTCAGAAACCATTTGTCTAAGGTTCTGTTCACATCTGAGTCTTGGTTACCGTCATAAGGGCCAAATTTATCATACGATGGACACTATTGGCACCTGATGGACCTATAATGTACTTATAATTAGGTCCACTGAGTTCCATCATGGAGCGCGTAGAGCTCCTTTTCCATCAAATATGATGACATCTGTGGTGCAGGCTCGAGACAAAGCCTCCAAAGCCTTAAAGGAGCAATATCTATTTATTCCTTTAAAAAATACAGACATATTTACAGATTCCATTGAGTTGGATGGTAAAAGCTGGACTTCTGATCCAGCAATCTACTTTAGTTTGATTATCATATAGAATTATTAAAGACTGGTATGATCTGAAGTCAAAGAAAATGTGTAGATCTAGGTATGGAGGGCAACACCATGGAGGACAAAGTTCATAGTTTTGGTCTCATCCCTTGATTCTGGGGTTAGGTAGCCCTGCTTTATTTTCAGTGTTGTCTACAAGGTGGACAGTTTGGTGGATTTTCTTAGCTGCTCCTATAGACAAAAGTCCTAAATTATTTGGACTAAGTAGTTGATGCTTACTCTCAACTGGTTTAATATGAGAAGTCTCTGAGGATTAGAGACATTAGAAGAGTAAAGTTACATTTTAAAGACCAGAAATGTTGTGTTCCTTTCACAATGTCAGAAACCATTTGTCTAAGGCTATGTTCACATCTGAGTCTTGGTTACCGTCATAAGGTCAAACTCGATCATGCAATGGACAGTATTGGCACCTGATGGACCTATAATGTACTTATAATTAGGTCCACCGAGTTCCATCATGGAGCATGCAGAGCTCCTTTTCCATTAAATGTAATGACATCTGTGATGCAGGCTCGTGATGAAGCCTCCAAAGCCGATGAGAACATAGCCTTAAAGGAGCAATATCTATTTATTCCTTTAAAAAATAAAGACATATTTACAGATTCCATCCAGTCGGATGGTAAAAGCTGGACTTCTGATCCAACAAACTACTTTAGTTCGATTAGGTATTGATCATAACACCGTGGAGGACAAATTTAATAGTTTTGGTGTCATCCCTTGATTCTACGGTTAAGTAGCCTTGCTTTATTTTCAGTGTTGTCTACAAGGTGTGGGACAGTTTGGTGGATTGTGACTCGCAATGGTAATGGGAACCAAACAAGCCAAATTCATCCTTTTTATCCTCTTTATAGTTGACCCACAGTAATAGGCATAGTCGTGCTTGTATGTATGTGCCTGTGTAATCAATAAAGGGGAAGGAGCGAAGCTGCTATAATCTTTCTGCTGATCAGCAGGGGTCATAGGGAAAGGACCACCCCTAATTAAACACTGATGGCGATTAGGCAAACAAACTAGTGAGTAACAAGTGAGTGTTATTACTCTTGGGTATTCTCCATAATCTACCTAACTGAGGCCAGGTTTACATGTTGCACCTGTCTCTGGCATTTTTGTCACAGTTTTCTCTAATTGAAGAAAAACATAGAATTTTGCTGCAATTATGGAAAACTTCAGCAAAAAATGTACTATGGACAGATGCATGTTCAACACATAAACCTGACCTCAGAATATGCAGGCCGAAAAAAAGTAAGGCGCCTGTGTAATCAAACAAGAAGATGACAAAAATAATACAAAATTATATAAAAGCTTTATTAGATATTGCCAGTAGACAGATTTTTATACACAGTAAATGGATAAAAATGAGTAAATCACCCACTCAAAGATGGTGGTTGGAATGTGGTTAACTACAGTACATATGTAGTACCCCAAACGTGGGAGTGCTACAAATTGTAAATAGTTGTGTTATATAATGTTATGTATTTTGTACGTTATGGCCTTAACTACCAGAAGAACATGGATTGCAAGGGTTAACAAGGAACAGGACTATCCACCCTGTTCGTCTCCTCTTCATAGGAGTTGGCTGGCCCTGCTTCCTGCTGTGCTCCTGCTCCTAAAGAGGACTCTTTAAAGAGAAATAGCAACACATTACCTCAAATGAAATCTTGAGAAGGTAGACGGCAGGGTGAACAGCTATATCTGGCATCTACAGGCACTGCTGTGAGGTGAGGGACTACAGCTAAGACACCGATCACCATATTACAACTGGGCCAGTAATACATATTGCTAAAATTGTAGCCATCCCACCTTCCTCCACATTCCATACTGGTGTCAGAGAATTGCACTTGAAATCAGATGCTATTGAATGTAACTGAAGTTATACTTTGCCCTTACTAAAATACACTATTATACGTTCATCTCTGGCCTCTTTATTCAGTAATACATTTCCACTGCAATCCCCATGGACCAATGGCCTGAGGCAGTACACCGTGACACAACACTTCATCAGGGCCACTACCATTTCCATCCTCTCTACTGCCTCCTCTGAGGCTCGCTGCACATAAACTCATTACCACTAAATATTTCCACCCCAAAGAGTTAATGCATATTCAAAGAGACCAATGCAATATCCTCAGTAGAGCACAGCTGATAAATAGAGCTTCAAGTAGATTCCATTACTCAGAAAAACTTACATACACAAATAAAGGTAATAAATACCATTAGACCTGTAGCCACTGTGCTTGTTGGTATTTATTACTTTTATGCCTGTGTGTGATTTTTACTGAGCCATGAAATCTGGTTGACGCTCAATTTATCAGATGTGCTCTTTTGGGAGTATGTATTACTTTAGTGCCTTCTGATGTTTATTAACTCTTTGGGCTGGAAATATTTAGTGGTAATGTGTTGATGTACTGAACTAGGCTCCATCCGCCATCTTGAGAGTGAGTCATTAACATCTTTTTATCGTCCTTTTAATCGTGTGTAAAAATTCTTTTAATTGGTATTAAGAATCTAAAAGCCAACCCAACATACAAAAAAAGTGTGAGTTTTAACAGTTGAGTAGCATTCACATGGCATTCCCTTCTTCAATGGAATTACAATGAATTGGGCTGTGTTAATCTTATATGTAGGTTTTTGTGGAATATGAATAGTCTTTTGCTACCGTCCAGTTCATAGCATGGAACATTAAGAACTTTTGGGGATATAGCAGAAAGAATACACAGTTTTTCCTGCCAGATTTGAAAAGACACAATATAGTTGAGGAGAAAGAGGATGAGATTGTGGATTGGATGGCTCACTCCTCTTCTCAGTCACAGCAGGATGATGTGGAGGTGACTTCAGAGTCAGGGGTCACAGAATTTCCCCTGCTTCTCCTCCTTGCAGCCCCAAAGAGGGCTTTCAGTTGAGTCCTCTCAGACTTCACTGACCCTTCCTAGTGGGGCACCTTCCTTTTTCCTAAGAAGTGGCAAGAAAACCCCACCAAACCCTACAGCAGATAGTGAAGAGAATATCCCTGTTGACAGCTTGTGTGAGAGCAGTCAGCGTTTGAACCGACCGGAGGAGGAGGCTGCAGACCCAAGGCATAGCCGTGTTGATTGCGGTAACAGTGGCACTCATAGCCACAGTATTGACGTTAGGGGAAGCCACAGTGGCATTTGAGGCAGAGCAGGGAAAGGAGACCAAAGAACCCACTACGATATCCCACAGTCTGATAGAAGCAGAAGGGAGGGTAAGGACTCCGAAGACGATTGTGTGCTGGACAGGACCTGGGAGCCGATCGGGGTACTGAGGAGGAGGCAACATCAGAGGAGGATGTGATGGAGGCAGCAATAAAGAGCAGAGGCCATGTACCTTCCAAAGAAAGCCAGAGCTACATCTGCTTCAGGATCTTGCAATGTATCTCCTGTTTGGCATTTTTTCTTCATGCTGCCGGAAGACAAAACCATTGCCTTTTATAAGCTGATCAAGAGCAAAATAATATGTGGGCAGGCAAACACAAACTTGGCACCACAGGCCGCATCGACTGCAGGACAGACTCTTTCACACCACCATCATCCCTTTCCGCTTCTACCACTCAGACTTCTCCTCCTCCTCTGCTCCATTGTCAGTCATCGATAACAGAATGTGTGGCTAGGAAACAACTCTACTGGCCCAGCAATCTAATGGTGAGCAAACTTGAAGGCTGTGTACACCTTCGTAGCTAACATTTTTTATGATTGCGTTTTACTCATTTTGGGCTAAAATAATTTTTTTTCAAGTGGTCTTTGTTAAAAATATTGAGCCATTCTAACTTTGTGAATCATACCCTTTTACTTTCACTTTGTGCTGTTCATGTAATAAACCTTATCTCCAAACTACTTAAAGGTCATAAACACTTATGTAAGCCACATTCTTATTAGTAAGATAAGAACTGAGCTTTAATGAGCGTTCATGATGTCTGAGAACAGAGATAAGGAGCCTGTCAGATTAGCTGGCTGACAGAGCAGAGAGAAAATTCAGATCCCTCAATTAGAGCATCTCAGTTCTGTGAAGAAAAAAGGGTTCCACATTTGTAAAACAGATAAAAATTAATTATTTAAAAATAATTTAAAAAATGATTTTAGCTCAAAATGAGTGTAATGCAACAATAACAAAAATTTCCCCCAAAGGTGTACGTAACCTGGCCAAGTTTCTGGCAGTGCAGTTGCTGCCGTACCATTTAGTTGCATTTGTTGCCTTTAGGGAGCTAATGTTGTGCTCTCAGCCTTGCTGGAAGATTCCTAACCTGCATTATTTCTCCCAAAAATTCATCCTTATCTTGTACTCTCACGTGGCAGAGAACGTGGGCTGCTCCCTGCGATTCTCGCTGTGTAGCACGGTTCATGCCACGGTGGACACCTGGACCAGCTCTTATGGGCAGGGAAAGTACTTGTCCACTAGGTCAATGTTTTTTCCGGCAGAGGCAAGGCAGTACCCCGACAACAAGGCCATGTTCTTTTCATCCTCTCACGATTGTGTTGGTCTGGCTCCCACACCAGGCACTTATTCTCCTCCTCCATGGACATGTTCCCGTTCTCAACACCAGCAGGGAACAGAGTTGCTTGCACTACCCCCGCTTTATATCACAAGTCAACCGTTGCCACACTGTTTTGTAGCTAATCGGCCGGGGGGCGAGAGTAGCAGCACAGGTAAGCAGTTGCTTAAGTACATCAAGTAGCAAACATCCAGCTGGCTGTCACCTCGCCAATTCCAACTGGGCAACATGGTCAGCGACTATGGACGCAACATCCTGGCCGCCCTAAACCTGAGAGAAATGACACATGCTTCCTGCATGGCGGCACATCATCAATCTTGCTGTGCAACGCTTTCTTAAGTACACTGGCTAGTACAAGGTGTTAGCAAAGTCCAGGAGACTGTCCAAGCACTTCAGCCACTCTTACGTGGTGACGAATGATCTCCTGGACTTGCAGAGACAAAACGGCCTGCCACTACACTTCTTGATCCACTTCGTGCAAACTCACTGGAATTCAACATTGCACATGCTGGAGCGACTGTACGAGCAGCGGAAAGCTGTGAACAATACCCCAGCCGTGATAACTGTCCCCCAGTTCTGTATCCATTGCTTACCCAGAAGTCTTGTTAATATTTTCTGAGGGTTTGGTTTTGGTTGGTTGTTCAAAGTCTAAACCCATTATTTTGTCCTTAGTCCTTGTCTCCAGCACCATGCAGGTATCATTTTGCCATTTACAAAATTCTGGCCCTCCGTCCAATTGCGGACAAGAATAGGACTTTTTGCGGGCCTGTCCCCATAGAAATGTATGGGTCCGGATCCGAGCCGGATCCGAGCCCGCAAATACCACAGCCTAACTCTGTGATAACAGCTAATTGCTGGGGTTGGCTGAAGGACCCATGGACATCAATGTGGAGGCTTGCTTCAAAAGAGTAGTTGTCTAGTTGGGACTATTCCTTTAAGGGTTTCTTAAGTTGAAAACTAGGTTTATTAAATAAAACCCATTCTGTCTGACATTATTTAATATCTTACTTCAATTCACTAGAATAAAACAAATTGTGCTCAGTCTTTTGGCTGGAGTTCTTGCAGAGGTGCCAAACATTAGATCAACTTAAGATACAAATTCCCATCGTAGAAGACCCCAATTAAAATCCCATTATTACTGAATTCTACATGTCATTATTTCAGTCACTCCTTACAAATAATTATTACAATTGAATTTTGAGTAATACATATTGATTTCTATCTCTCAATGGGTTAGGTGGAGTTGAGTGTCAGTTCAGATTTGTATGAAGGAAGCCAGAGCCCTACATGTAAATCCATTGAACTTCATGAGTCTCCTGATGCACCTTAATTGATTATTAAATATTCAGTTATCTGTTTACTGGAAAGGAAGTTTTAAGACACTTGTTTTACTCCAGCTATTTGTCAAAGACTTAATTTTATTAATGTTTGGTTTCCAAAATGTACAAGTACTTGGAATAAAAATAATCTTCATTCAAAAATGTATCCAAGGGAAAAGCTCATGGACATGGCTGGTTCACATTGCACTGACTGCATTGACTTCACTGACAATGAACAAGACACAGGGGCGTTACTAGGGTCTTAAAAGATCTGGGGCCCAAGCCTCAATGCATGGGCAATGGGCCAATTCTCAAGTCGACCAATGCCCTCCACCTTCCTTCCCTGCACACTGTAGCACTAAAGACATTTTACTGTACTTGCTACCATACAGTCCATACAGTCCCATGTAAATAACACTATTTCCCTCCACCTTAGAGACCCATGTAAATAATATCACACCATCTCTCCTGCCCCCTTCAATATAGTCCCATGTAAATAACATCACACCCTCCCCCAGCCGCCTTGAACATACAGTTCCATGTAAATAACATCACCCCTCCGCAGCCACCTCTAACATGCAGTCCTATGTAAATAACATCAGCCCCTCAACATTCAGTCCCATTTAAATAACATCACTCCCTCCCCCAGCCACCTTCACCATACAGTCCCATGTAAATAACATCACCCCTCCCTAGCCACCTCCAACATTCAGTCCAATGTAAATAACATCCCTTCCTTTAGCCCTAACATACAGTCCTAGTTAAATAACCACAACTCCCGGCATTCCTCTGCCTCTCAGACTGATTAATCTCTCCCTTCACTTACCTCTGACACACATCTCACCTCAACTTTTTTCCCAGGACTTCTCCTCTTCACTGCTGAGTGCAGTCCTTTCCTGCACTGGTCACATGATAGTGACATAATCGCAGGTCCTTCTAAGCCACTATATGTAGGACTGATCACATGACTGCGATGTCATCACAGGTCCTTCAGATCTTCCAGTGCATTAGATTCAATTGTATTTCTGTCCTGAGGACGGCAATACAGTTATATCTGTCTGGCAGGCAGTAAATTCGATGCCTGGGACAAAACATCAGGGGCCTAGGCCCAGAATGTTTGAACCTAGCAACCCCCCTGACATGACGTGTCTGAAAAAACGGATCTGGAACCATTGACTTACATTGTGTTTCATGCCAGATCTGTCTTGATCAGTATTCCATGACGCACACAAAAACTCTGCTGGCAGTGTTTTTTTTTCCAACATTGGAACTCAACAAAACAGAAGGGAATGCATTCTGGTGCACTCCATTCTGATTTTTTTTTTTTTTTTCAGTTTTGTCCCTGGTGACAATGAATGAGGACAAAACTGAAGCGTTTTCCTCCGGTTTTTAAGACCCTGTGCTGGGTCTCAAAACCGGAAAGGAAAACACAGATGTGAAAGTAGCCTTAGTCTACAGTCAGTTGCAGTAAAAATCACTGAATTTATTAAAAGGATTGTGCTATAAAAATATTCTACATTTTTTCAAACCAGCTTCTGGATCTGAATACTTTTGTAATTGCATATAATTAAAAATTTTGCCACTGAGTTATTCAATAAAATGTATCTTTATAGCGCAATTGCTACTTTCTTTTTCCTTATGTCTCTGTCCATCTCGGTGACATCGCTAAGATGGTCGCACATGCTCAGTTCTATCCTTCAACTGCTACTATTTACTGTTAGTAGTTGGAACAGTTCCTGGAAGAGAAGAAAGCAAACCACACACCCCTGAGAAAGAGCATGACCCCTGAAAAAAGGACACAACCCCTGGACTGTCAGCCTGAATTACATTTAGCAGAGCAATTGGAGCAATGAATGTGGAGATCTCTGGATCCATGTGAGGTACAGGGCTGGTTCCAGCTTTGTTACTGATGTCTGATTTTCATTTTTTTCACATTGATCATAGGATAACCACTTTAAGAAGACCAAGTAGCAGAAGCAATAAATCCCACTGAGATTGTTAGTCTTTGAATCCTGAGGCCCAAGGAGGAGGAGCACACAGACTTACTTCCACCCTCCTTCAACTGTAGACTAGACTCTCCCCTCTAAACAGGACTTGACCAGCCCACACCCACCAAGAGGGGAGGAACACAGTGGTTAACCCAGTCCCTGCCAACAACATACCAGGTCATACTGGGTTTACATAAGCATAGCATAACAGTAGGAACCATTTGCAGATACCCCTGTACTGTACTGTATATGTTCATAACTATGAGCTTTTTATGGAGATATTATTTTTTAGAAGGGGAGGACGACCTTATAATATGCCACTGAATGGAGAACAACATGGCAGCACAGAGAGTTCCTATGGGTTGCTAGCACCAAGTTGTAATGGCTTCTTGTGCCTCGGTATTACTATGCCTTAGAGTTGACTTATGAGCTGTTGAACTATCTTTATAACTGAAGATTGATACATCGGCTTATCATATTGTTGACAAGTGAAAAAATGTGACGCCAAGAAAGGCTTACGTCCTGACCGCGGAGTGCTTTTCAGTGGTAACACATATGAGACACATATAACCCTCACGTTCAGAGAACATCATCCGAGGAGCCTGAAATCAAACAAGTAACATATGAATCTCCTACAGATGTTTACCTTGGGGATTTACCAAATGCTTCTCACTGCAGCATTTTGTCCTTCAGAAAAGTGCATTGTATGTTTTAGGCGTGATATACAAAGTGTTATCCGATCTGCAGGCTATCTGCCGCAGACAGGCCTGAGAACTCAGGACCAGATATGGTCTTCATTTAATTGCAATGTGACCCTGCCTTTAAAGGAAATGTGTCACCAAAATGTTAAGACCAGATAGAGACACGTCTCCTTTTTTCTAATCTATATTTTTTTACAAAGCATGAAAAAAATTGCTTTACAGCAGCCCCATGGGCCATAGACACAATGGTCAAGAGGGAATCTCACTGACTTCTATGGGACAGTTTTCGAGGCTCTGTGATCTATGCAGAGGTCATTGTACAAAGAAGGAATAGATAAGCTCTGATAATCACCTACTGTGAATGGTAGATCCTGTCTTATCTATACACAGAGGAGATATCATTACAGGCAGGATTAGAATGACAGATTAGCAGATAACTGCAGTAAAGTGATTGGGCTAAGTGGCCAGTGCGAGAACTGCAGGATTGTATGGTTATTATTTAAACATAAACAGTGACTTGGAAAATTAAAAATAACATAATCAAAAATTCTTAAAAAAATATGCTAAACATAAAAATGTGATCTGAACAACAGGTCATTTTCTGATGACACATTCCCTTTGAATAAATGTCATAGTCCAAAGAATGATAGTATGTTACAATAAGGTCTAATATACACAGATTTTCTACAGATTTATCACAATTTCTTTTTTTGTTGCATTTTTTTTAACTTCCAGCCATTTTCTGTTTTGATTTTTTACTCACTTTTACTTCCAAGACTTAAGTTCCATAATTTTTTTATTTTTCCATTCACATAGCCATATCATCCTTTTTATTTTGCAGGACAAATTTTACTTTCTAAAGGCACCTTGTTATACTGAACATGATGCAGTAGGAATCTGGAAAAAAATCTAAATGGGATGGATTTGGAATTGATTTATGGTTTTAGTTTTTACAGTATTCACTTTGGGGTAAAAATGACCTGCTAACTTCATTCTGCGGGTAAGTATGATTACAGCGATACTACATTTTTCTACTTTTTCATGCGGCTTCATATGTAAAAAAAAAGCTTTAAAAGAAAATACTTTTTTTTTCTTCATCATATTCTGACCCCCTATAACTTTTTATATTTTCAACCACAGAGCTGTGTGAGTTCTCATGTTCTGTATGGGTCTGTGCATGAATTCTTGATCACTTTTTGTACAATTTTTTGGGGAGGTGTAGTTACAAAAAAAAATACAATTGTCCATTTTGATTATTATTTTTCCATTACACCGTTCACCACCAGTGTTAAATACATTTGTATTTTAATAGCTTGGGCATTGTTATATGCGGGTATACCAATTTCATGCATTTTTTATTGTTGCATTTTATTTGCACAGTTACTACAGATACCTGTGCAGTGACCGGGTTTGAGGTGGCCCCAACGCTACACTCGGTCCCCCAGACACCGTTGAGGTGTCACCATGTGTTGCTGCTCTCCAGAAGGGATGGTAAGGTGTGGTGCACCCCAATAGGAAATAAGTTCAGAGAGTCAGGGTCCACAGTTAACCAGGGTGCTTCTTTACTGAAGGGATTCAGGTGCACTGAATACAGGCGAGGCATAAGGCTTACTTCTCTAGTCTCCTCCCTGGTAGAAGAAGGGTTTGATGCAGAGGAAAGGCCTGAGCTAGCGGTCCCTCTCTCTCTCTCTCTCTCTCTCTTTCAGATGGCTGGTACCCTGGCAAAGTCTGGAGGCCCAGGGTCTGTAGCTCAGTAGTCCGGGTGCCTCCTTGGTCACAGGGCTGGTGACCCATGGCCTGTGGCTCAGCGTCCCCATCTCAGCATCTTCTGATCTCTCACATACAGGCAGAGTCTTCCCCTCCAAGCACTGGTCCCTAACTACAAAACCCAGGGGCTCTAACTGCTCTCCTTATATACCATCTCTAGCTAGATTGGAACCTTCTAGTGGGAGGGGTGGAGTGGAGAAGCTCATCTTGAGCAGATACATTGTAACACTTTCTGTCTCTCATAGACTTACATTAGTGCTTCAATGATTCTCAGTGGCAATGACACAGTAGTTTTTCCAGACAAAAACTAGTTTCCAGACATAACAACAGAGCTAAACCAGACTTTCAAAAGATAAGTCTGTCTGGTTTTGGTGGTAAACCAAGTCTGGCTTTTTACCTCCAAAACATGCTCTTTTTTAAAGCATATGATAGCTTCTCATTCAAAGTTCCAAAAGTCTCTTAGTATTCAAATTTAACACTTTACACAGAGCCTCACAGACACAGTGCAAATGAACAGGATATATATCACAACATACATATCAAATGCAGTTAAACAGTATTAAACAGTGCAAGTTTTCAAGAGAAATAAAGTAAGAAGTTAAATAATTTTGCATGGGGGAAATAGGAAAATGTCCACAAATGTCCAAATGTCAACGTACCCCAGCTCTAGGACACTACACCTGAAGTCTGTTGTCATTGTAATCCTTGCTGTGATGATAATGAGATGACTCCTAAAAAGTGATCTGTAAAGACCAGAAAGTTCTTCCGTTTATTGATAATAATAATAATCTTTATTTATATAGCGCCAACATATTCCACAGTGCTTTACAGTCCAGGGGTTCATGAACAAACAGTGATAAATATCATAGCAACAGACAAGTCCATTATTACAACAAGAGGAATGAGGGCCCTGCTCGCAAGAGCTTAGAATCTATGAGGAGATAGGGGTGACACAGAAGGTAGAAGTGCTTGTTTTGTACAATGGTCCAGCCATCTTCGGAGAATAGGGGAGCGGATAAAGAGCTGTATGAGCCAGTCACCAGCTAATATATAAAGTGCTACTGGGTGCGATGGGGAGTTTGGTGGAGGATCAGGTTCAGGGAATGATAAATCGCCAGTATGAAAACTGTGGGATTTTAGTATTTTTTATAAATATATACATAGTGACATGGAAAATTAAAATAACATCATCAAAAATTCTTTAAACATATGTTTAAAGGAGTTATCCCACAAATAATGTAAAAACTGAAAATCAGACGTCATATAGTACATGACAATCTCTTCTTTAACAAAGCTAGAACCAGCCCTGTACCTCACATGGATCCAGAGATCTCCACATTCATTGCTCTGCTAGATTTATATCAAGCTGGCAGCTCAAGGGGAGTGTCTTTTCTGCTGCAGCTAAGGGGGCGTGTCCATGCTCTCCCTATCACAGCTCAGGAAGCAGCTGAAGGATGAAACTGAGCATGTGCAGCCATCTCAGTGAGCAGGACAAAGAAATAAGAATTTAAGTGGCATTATACAGATATATTTTAATGAATAACTCTAACTATACAAAATTTTTAATTACATGCAATTACAAAAGGATTCAGATCCAGGAGCTGGTTTAAAAACTGTAGAATATTTTTCGTGGGACAACCCCTTAAAGATAAAAAGTTGATTTAAACACAAGATCATTTCCTGATGACACATTTACTGTAAAGGATTTGTACAGTATTAAGGAAGCATGGCTGCTCTTTTCCAGAAACAGCTCCTCACCTATTTGTGCGTCAGCTTTATTGAAGTGAACTGGAAGAAGCTACAATGCCACACCAACCTATGGGCCTTTGCTCCCCTTTTTTGGAAGTAAACAGACATTTTTTTCTACTTCTTATAACTCTCATTCTCTCCACATTTGCAGCACGCTTTCTCGTTACTTGGATGACCTTCTATGGGAAAACAACATCTTATGTTTCTCCAGCCCATAAACCACACTCCATTATGATTTAACCACTTTACTTCATAGACATCTGCTTGTGGTATTCTTGAAGATCATTCAGCTATGATATCCTACAAACCTCAGAATGATTTACAGCATGGAAAAGTAGGTATCGAAAATTGATTGAAAAGGTGGTTACCATCAAGTAAGGGTCAATCAATCAACGTCTTCTAGATTTCCAAATTCTGCCACATTTCACCTATAGCTTGTGCCAAAGACCTACCCTACTGTAGGAACCATTTACCGTGTATGCTTTATGTAATTTATCCCTGGCCATTCCATCATTTACATATATGTTATTGTACTTTTGTGTATTTGTTTTAGATTTGAGCCAAAGTGCTCAGTTCTGTGCTCTGTTGCTTGGAACATATTACGGTATATTGATCTGCTGACCTATTCCTTCTAATATTTTATGATATGCTTATCTGTCTGTGCATTAGCAGCAACGGATACAATAAAATGAGTCTCCAACAACAATAAGATGACAGTACAGAAAGAATAGAGGTATTTCGAGTAACCTTCTATGCGTGCCTGTTCTAGAGTTCAGCAAGGCCAGCTCATTTTATTCCTGATCCAAAGGTGTTTGTGGTTCTCAGCGTTCTTAGGTGGTCTCCATATTTCACATGTGTTGTATATATACCAAAAATAACGTGTCATCTCTACTAAACTCTTCTTTTACTTTACTCTTGTTTCAACTTAGTTTTACTAAATACAGATTTCATTTAATTTAAATTTTTTAACAAGTGAAAATTTAAAGGGACACTTTATGATAAACACAGACAGAAAGGCAAGCTGTCTAGACCTGCTTCAGACGTATGAGAGACTCAGGCTGGATGATAAATCTGGTGCAGAGGCAGACACTTTTCTCAGACTCTGTACCAACTATTGGTTTGCTCATTTGGACACAGAATTTTATTCCAGTATTGTTCCACAATTTTGGCACAAATGTTGCATCATAAGCCACTCCCCCCTCACGTAAAGCAACTCCTTTCCGTTAAGCTCACCTATTTCTGAGCTAGTCAAAAAAATTGGAGAAATTAGATGCGCTAAAATTGGACCAATTTGCACCACATTTTAGACAGAGACTAAGCACAGACACATTGGTAAATCTGGTCCTCTGTGTTAAACAGTGTGAAGGGTTCGATGTGGAGCTGCATATATTCTATCTTGTTGTTATTTGAATGCCCATCCATTTCTGTTATTGAAAGGAAGCCTCCATCCACTGTGTACTGTCCATTGCTGGCATACTGCAGCTCAGCACCCATTAACTTGAATGGGAGCTGAGCTTTAATACCCCGGCATGATCATTACGCAATAGACAGAACCTTGTTCTTTTGGCTTCTTTCACTTTATAGATTTTGGCAACGGTGGCTGATCAATGGTGGTTGGGTTTTGAACTCCCACCGATCTGATTTTGACGACCTACTCTGAGGGTAGGTCTTCAATATCTAAGTCCCAGAAAACCCTGTTTAAGTGCTAAATATACTGTAAGAGTTCAGTATCCAACATAGTCCCAGTCCCAGTCCCAGAAAACCCTGTTTAAGTGCTAAATATATGCGTTCAGTATCCAACATAACCTGTGAATTTGTGAGAAAAACCCCGTCACATCCAATGGTTGTTCATCTAATAAATTTAAAGAAAACCTGTCACCTCTACTATGCTGCCCTCATCTCTTTCAGCAAGTTGTCAGTTCTGGACTAGCATTCAGTACTTTTACACCACTGACAGGCCGAACCTTGCAATGGAGATAGAAGTGAGATGAGTCCAATGAGACATGTGAACCCGACCTTCTACTCATGACTGGTAGGTTTGTTTCTTGTTAAACATAGGAAAGAAATCTGCCAGCCATGGTCAAGAGGTGGAGAGGGCAGGGCCACAAGTCTCAACGGACTCATTTCCCTCACTGTGCTGGTGTGCGCAGTAAGGTTAGGTCCATTAATACTGTAAAAGTACTAAATGCTAGCCCAGAAGTGACATGTTCCTCTTATTTAAAGTGGATGTCAACTTTTAAAGCTTTTCCCCACCCTGTGAGACCTGTCAGGTGAAGCATACTTACCTGCTCCCCAACACTTGGTTCTAGCAATGTGTCGCTAAGGGAACACATCACCACTGTGGCCAGTCATTGGATGTGACCCCCGTTCATACCAGATGTTGTAATACTGAGCTTTAAGTTTGGAGAAGATAGAGTTGGAGCTGGAACCGGGCTTCAGGGAGCAGACAAGTATGCTTTACCTGACAGGTACTGGGGGGAGAGTTTAAAAGTTGTTACAGGGCTGGACAACTCTGTTACAGAATTTTTCAAGATCAGAAAAATTGGCTTAAGGCAGAAAACCATTACTGACCTGATAAATCCCTCTCCGCTCCAGCACTACTGCTCTGGTGCTCCTTGCTCCAGTCTTAGTTCAGTTTTCTGTGGCAATGAAGTGTCCATCTACCTTGTTATTGATGTAGCCAATCACTGTTCTCAGTGTCTTATGCTGTGCACTGCTGAGGCCAGGGACTGGCTGCAGCAGTCAAGGGGGATAGGCCAGTAACCGATTTAGCATAGTGATCAGGAGCATCTAATGGTTCTTTTTGTTATTTTAACCATTAACCATTTTTTGGTTTGGCCAAGTTTTTCCAATCTCCTTTAATGTGTGTGGATTTTACAGTGATGCTGACTCAAGCTACTTGTGTAGCTACATATCATTTCGTGATAAAACGTTTTTGTAGTTGGACATCTCTTTCCCATTATCTGAATGACGTCCCATTCTAATTCTTCACTGCTCGACAGCGCTACGTAGAAGCAGCCATTGCAGGTGCTCACCAGACATAAACAGACATTTGCTAGATGCGATTGTGCTGACGCGCTTTGATCTCTTAGCTGTGAATAAATAAACATATTTATAATTTGTCTAGAAAGCAGCTATTGGACGTTCCCGGTGTACACGTGTTCATCAAATTCTTCTCATTTACTGCAATGCTTTGGCACCGGCCGCAGATCCTGCTGATTTCATCTTCAACAAAAGCTCCGTGACCTGATTTCATCCCCTTGTGAGGTTTATCCTCTTGGTTTCTTTCTAATATAAACCATTGTGGTTTACAGATCACAGGAAACATGGCCTGTGTTTAGAATTTCCCACCTCACTGCTGCTATCAAATCAGATCGAATTTTGGAAACGAGGAGAAAAGCCACCGACGAGAGGGGATCATATAACAGAGCAAATGGAAAAACCATGACGGCTGGTTTAAAGTGACCATGTTATGAGTGCAGTACCCCGAACAGGAATAGCGGTTACAAGGCTAAATTCATTTTTGGTGTGAGTCTTGCAAATTTTTGGTTCAGTGGGAACACTAAGTGAAAAGATCTTCATGTACAGTAGGGTATGCTGCAGACTGTCATCATGCTCAATTGCTGTAGATTTAATCTTTATTATATACTAGCTGAAGGACACGGCTTCGCCCGGGTATATTTAATTTATTTCTTTTACTGTTTGTGTGTGTGTGTCGTTAAAAGATATCGAGAGTACCCTCTACAGTGCCTTCCCCTTTAACAGTGACCTCTACAGCGGCCCGCCCCTTTAACAGTGACCTCTACAGCGGCCCGCCCCTTTAACAGTGACCTCTACAGCGGCCCGCCCCTTTAACAGTGACCTCTACAGCGGCCCGCCCCTTTAACAGTGACCTCTACAGCAGCCCGCCCCTTTAACAGTGACCTCTACAGCTGCCCGCTCCTTTAACAGTGACCTCTACAGCAGCCCGACCCTTTAACAGTGATCTCTACAGCAGCCTGCCCCTTCAACAGTGACCTCTACAGCAGCCTGCCCCTTTAACAGTGACCTCTACAGCTGCCCACCCCTTTAACAGTGACCTCTACAGAAGCCCGCCCCTTTAACTGTGACCTCCACAGCAGCTAGAGTGGCCACTGTCTTCACCCCAGAAAGCCAGACCTCACCGGCCATTCCCCCAAACGTGAAACAGCGCCCCCAGTTCCCATGAAGACACATCACTAAACATGAGGCCACGCCCCCCTGGCTCCGTGAAGACATGGAGGAAAAGCTGTCTGAGTGTGAGCTACTGAAAGGGTGGACATCCCTGTGTCTGTCCAGGCACTGCGTCGGACGGAGAACAGGTAGCCAGAAAACTGGACTGTCCAGCCTAAAGCCGGACATCTGGCCACCCTAACATCAGCCTGCCCCTAGGGTGGCCAGAGGTCTTGTTTTAGGCTGGACGGTCTGGCTCTCAGACTCCCTGTCCTCTGTCATGCGCAGGGCCTGGATGGACACAGCAGCAGCACTCTCAGCAGCAGCACTGTGCAGTCTGAGCAGTGAGCTGCAGGGAGAAAGTCACCCTTCCCCCACCCCTGCAGCTGACAGAAGGTGATTTTTACCAATATTTTTAATCCCGGTCAAATGCAGCATGGAAGGGGCGTGGCCTGACTGAGTCAGGGGCGTGACTTAGTGGGATCTGGGGGTGGTGCTTTTAAGTCCTTCTTTTGAAGGTGGCCGGAATTATAGGTCGATGCCTGATTTAGGAGGAAGGTGGGTAGCAGTGGAAGAAAACATCTTTTATTACTACTGAACAGTAAATATGTAAAATTTACATTATATGAGGTAATGATTGATGATGAGTTAGTCTAAAACATAAGTTATAGTTAAGGTAACCGGGAATACCCATTTACCATTGTCATCCACAGTGCTCTGCCTCTTTAATGCAGACCTAAAGTAGTGAACTGGCTAGGTTGTCATAGAAACCTGATGTGTGCCTGTGAGCTTCTATTGGCTGATAAGGGTCATGTGACCAGGGTACTATTGGCTAATGCATTTTTTTGGAATATCTCAGGAACGGTACGTCCTGGAGAGTTGAAAACTGTTCTAAAACCTTCCCGGACACCTGATGTACATGTGTGCCAAATATTGTGATTGTAGCTGCAGCGGTGCGGATTCCTTTAGTGGACATACACACACACACATACACTCAGCTTTATATATTAGATAACATGTGGCCACATTACAATGCCCCAAAACCACAGTGAGTTCTGCTCATACTGGAGGGTTTCCCATTACAGAAGGGTTCTGTTATTATTTTATTTTAGTCTGAAGTGCTACAAACCTGATCGACCCACTGTTAATGAATGGAATCCACTAGAATTCATCAGGATCCACTTGAGAATGGATCGGTCATAGCTGCCTTGGCTCCATTATGAATGGAAGCCATGATACTACTGTGAACAATAACTTCATGACTAGAGATGAGCAAACGTGCTCGTAACGAGTGTGACGAATCGGGTGAGGAGGACGGATCCGGATGCCTGCGCCCATGCGAGCACAGGGGAGCCGAGCGCTACAGTGCTCGTTACGAGCATGTTCGCTCATCTCTATTCATGACCTAAAGTGACCACAGAAAATCAACTTGTGGTTCACTTTCTCGGTTTGCAGATACCCTTAGAATATTGTAACTTTACATACTGACTATGTGCCCCTATATTATTGGGGCTTTGCGTTAACCTTATGTTGGTCTGCATATTGTTAATATTCTTCAGTTTGTGGTAGGATCAATTCAGTGAATTGAAAACCACCTGTCGGCAGGTTTAACCCCAGTAGACCAGTCATACTGCCTGGTAGGGTTGATTTTGCAGATTAAAATGATACATGTCTTGTGAAAATTGGTTACTTAGCTCACACGAAAAAAAAACGTTTTATGCAAATGAAGGCTTCAGTGCACTGAGGGATGTGGTCAGCACTGGAAAGCTGAGGTGCACCAAGGGAATAGGTCTGATAATGGTGCTCTTTAAATATTGCACTTCTTTAACGTCATAGGGATTTGAGCACACAAGGTGTATGGATTTTTATAATACATCCTATAGTAACCTGTAGGTTCATTCTGCTAGTCCATTCATATATTCATATACAGAGTATGCAAAATCTCCTCAGTTGCTGCTGTAGATCACCGTTCTCCCTACATCAAGATTAGGCTTGATGCAAGTCATGTGGCCGCTGCAGCCAATGACTGGCTGCAGTGGTGATATGCCCCCCATCTTAAGTCATGTGATGCACGGGGGAAATGTCACAGATGCGGCCAGTCATTGGCTGCAGTGGCCAGTTGACTGAGTTGACTGAGAGATGCAGTGGAGAGGGAGTGAATCATCCAAAACCCAGCAGTGGGAATCAGGTAGATATGATTCCCAT
This sequence comes from Rhinella marina, assembly GCA_900303285.1. Classification (NCBI taxonomy): domain Eukaryota; kingdom Metazoa; phylum Chordata; class Amphibia; order Anura; family Bufonidae; genus Rhinella; species Rhinella marina. The sequence continues at coordinate 230,099 of ONZH01005922.1, read as the reverse complement.
TGGAGGTTCAGCCAATGGGGAGGTCTGCACGAAAAAAACCCCAAGGGTGAACAACCTCTTTAAAGTGGTTAAGCAAGAATGGGGGACATTTTGATAACACCCCCGACTTGGTCAAACATGTAATGGGAAGCTTACTTACCTGCTTCCCGGTGCTCCCCACTCCTGCTACACTAGGCTCCCTCTCTGATAACATTCAGTTGAACGCCACCGGCAGCCAATCACTGGCCATAGCGGTGACTGTATCCCATCACGTCATGACAGTGATTGGCTGTAGACAGCATCAAACTGGATGATTTTTCGGTAAGGGATCCCAGAGGAGAATTTCAGGCCAGGAGGAGATGGAACAGGCACCCCCCGCCCCCCCATCCCACCACCACCACTCTTGCACAACCCCTTTAAGTTTTCATTCATTGCAAAAAATTACCTTTATTTCTTTAAATTCTTCATATCCATATGAAAGACATTACCGTCACCCCTATACAGATTGATTTACAAATAGAATTTATAGATGAGCCGATTGTATTATTTTATCCTTATCATTTGTGTCCCAATTGCAAAGGGTTAAACTGTGGCTTCACTTTTGGCCTCATCTATACAATAATGGACGACTGAAGACACAGGTGGGTGAATAACACAGCTCAGCTTTAATATAGATGGAACTTTAAGCAGATTATCCATTGTACAGGCAGCAGGCGGAGGGAAGAGACCACTTACTTACCAGCCGGGCAGCAGCTTTGTGTGTGAGCAGCAGGACGTTCAGCTCCGTTCGGGGAAAGTTTAACATGTAAAGTGCTTCAGCTTGATGCAGGTGCGGGACAACAAAAGCACTAAACGCATTGCCGAAACCTCTGGGACCGTCACCTGCCTAATCCGATTTACATGGCTGATCCGTGAATGATAATGTAATAATGACTGGCATGTCATAAGGCATTCACATCCCCTATAGTGAGCCTATGTCCAGGCAATGCACCGTCTTCAGAAACATAATACACTGTAGTCAAACTCCTGACCAGCCCTAGTGCATTTCTTAAAGTAAAATAAGTGTCGTACTAATCAGCAAGGAATAAACTAACCATCATAAATACAGTTTAGGATCTTAGAGGAAATGTTTGCCCTTGAACACTTTTTTCCAGGCTGATTAACTTTTTAAGCATATTTTTATAGTAGTCAGATCTTGGTTTATCCGATACAGAGCTCCAAATCCCATGCATAGACATACAAATACATGATACAATTCTGCCTGCAGTAACCACTAGGGGGAGCTCAGGAACTGAATGGATACTGTTTACTTCAATAAAGTACACAACAAAAGCACAGTATACAGTGAGCTCTCTGTTTATCTAATATCTGTCTAACGTCTATCTATTTATCTATGTACACTACTCACAAAAAGTTAGGGATATTAAGCTTTGAAATTTATGGAAAACGTAAAAAGTTCCAGCTCCAGTGATATTATATTGTCAATGTTGGGCATTTAAGTAGAAGCAGCAATGGTGATTTCCTCATATCAAATAATTTATTGAAAATAAAGCCAACACTAGTAGAGGGTATAACCACACAAAAATGTCACTGTCTCAATAACTTGCCATATGGCTTGGAGCATCAATTACAGCTTGAGAACGACGTCTCATGCTGTTCACAAGTCGACTTATTATTTGTTGAGGCATGGCATCCCACTCTTCTTCAAGGGTGGTCTTTAGGTCATTGAGGTTCTGGGGTACAGAGTTACGAGCCTCTACACGGTGACTTAGCTGATCCAATAGATTTTCAATCAGATTCAGGTCTGGAGAAAGTGCAGGCCACTCCATTTGAGGTCCACCAGTCTCCAGCAGCCATTCCCTAATGATGCAACCTCGATGAGCAGGGGGCGTTTTTTTCCATGAAGATAAAATTAGGCCTGTGTTGTTCATGCAGAGGCACAATGACTGGATTAATGATATTAAGTACAGAAGTATGGGATTGTCACTGTACAATCCACAAAGTGTAGGGCAGTTCTGTTCACCTGCCCAAACTGTAAGACCACCACCACCAAAGGCTAGTCTGGTGACAACAGTGGCTGATACATAGCGCACTCTTTGACGTCTCTAACATTGTTGGCGGCCATCATTTCTGCTCAGCATGAATCAGAAGAGCATTGAGACCCACTGGTCCCTCATCCAGTGTAGATGCTCCCTGTCCAATGCAAGACAATGAAGCCTGTGACAGGTGGTGTGGTCAGATACCCTTGCAGGTGGTCCACGCTGATGTAAATGGTTTCAAATGGTCTGACATGACACTTGGGTGCCTCACCTCCCTTAAATGTGTCTGGACTTGTGGGGCATTCATCATCCGATTCCACAGGGCATTGTTCACAATGAAGCGGTCATCAGTGTGGGACGTCGCCAAAGGACGTCCACTTCTCTGCCTTTCTGTGACTCTTCCAGTCTCTCTGTATCTCTGTTGCAACCTGCTGATGACACTCTCTGACACTCTAAGCTCAGTGGCCACTTTTGCCTGAGAATATCCTGCTTGATGCCTCACAATGGCGCAGTACTGTTCATCAATTGTTAGGGATCGTCTTGGTCTCATGATGTCAAAATTTGAGCAGCATGATGAGGAGGAATGTTTAATACCAATTCTAATTGATACCAGAAAATGTATTGGACAATTCATGGATCAAACACCTGTTGTGAATTTTACCGTTAAGCTACTTGTTAGAGAACAGCAGGTTGTGCAAAAAGTACTGAAACATTGAACAGTTGGACATGTGCATTCAAATGTTTAGGAAGGTCACATTAAGTTCACCTGTAACAATTTAGATAAATGTAAAGTTCTGCATCTTGGTAGTAATAATCTCTGTGCTTCATATGTCCTAGGGGAGGTAACACTGGGATAGTCTCATATAGAGAAGGATTTGGGTGTCCTTGTAGATCATAGATTGAATAACAGCACACAATGCCAATCAGCTGCTTCTAAGGCCACCAGGATATTATCATGCACTAAAGGAGACATGGACTCGTGGGGCAGGGATGTAATATTACCACTTTACAAAGCTTTGGTGCGGTCTCATCTGGATTATGCAGTCCAGTTCAGGGCAGCAGTCCATGGAAAGGATGCTCTGCAGCTGGAAAAAGTACAGAGGAGAGCGACTAAACTGATGAGGGGCCTGGAGGGTCTTAGTTATGAAGAAAGATTAAAAGAATTGAATTTATTTAGTCTTGAGAAAAGACGTCTAAGGGGGACATGATTAACCTATACAAATATCTAAATGGGCCATACAAAAAATGCTGTGAAAAACTGTTCCATGTCAAATGCCCTCAAAGGACAAGGGGGCACTGCCTCCGACTGGAGAAGAAAAAGTTCAGTCTCCAGAAGCTTCTTTACTGTAAGAACTGTAAATCTGTGGAATAGACTTCCTCAGGACGTGGTCACAGCAGAAACAGTGGACAGACTCAAAAAGAGTTACCATTAATTCTTAAAACTAAATTACATTATTGCTTATGAAAACATGTAGAAATCTAGTCTAATTTCCTTCTGGGATTCATGTCCCCACCTATCCCCTGGTTGAACTTGATGGACTTATGTCTTTTTTCAACCATATTAACTTTGTAATTATGTAACTATGCATTTTAGGTCCATCCTGAAATATCACCCACAAACCAAATATCCCTAACGTTTTATGAGTAGTTGTACCTACTTAATATCTATTTACCTAGGTATCTGTCTATCTATCTATCTATCTATCTATCTATCTATCTATCTATCTATCTATCTATCCATCTACCTGTGTCTGTCTACAGTATCTGTCTGTCTACAGACATCTTGTTTAATCAAACTGTCTAGGATTATCTCTCATTTCCATACAATTCATCCACATTAAAACCCTTCAAAATCATTGTAGTCAGCATTTCTGAGCACTGTAGGCTGATTTTTTGTTTGCAGACTCTGGACCCATAAGTGAAAAGTGAGTTAAACTTAAGGCATTTTTTTATTTTGTATTTTTATAGTGTTTTTATAGCAGAAGAACAATCTAGATGTATTGCTGCTTATTCCTGCTGCAATTCAACAGTCCAAGGAGCATTTCAGGTTGTGGAGCGGCTGGAGGCTATGTGTAGGAAAGCAGGCCTGCGGTGCGTCCATTTATACAGTGCTATAGGTGTAGATGGTAATGCACAGATGAGAACCTGTTGTTCATCTTTTCAGTGTGTGTCACTCTTGCACTGCTATGAGTAAGTTCCATGCTTCTATGAATTCACGTAGTTAGCTTTTCAGTTCACTGGAGCCCTGCTTCCTCTTTTTCGGAGCTCATTGAACCGGGGACGATTTCACATAATGGCTGGTAATTCTAGTTATTGAACTTTTGCTTTTGTAATGTATGCAAACATTTGCATGCTCTGCAACACTGAAAATTATGTTGTTGCTTGTCTCGTATTCTCCAGGGTCTTCTCTGGTGCTCTGGGTCAGGGAGTAAATCTAAATGATCATCTGAGAAAGTTGAGCTGCAAACAAAGTCATTGTGCATCCTCCTTTTATGTATATTCGACAGCACAAACATAAAGGGGATGAAAGTGACTTTTTTAGCTTTTTGATGTTTTGATGTCTTAAAGGAAATCGTCACATCATATGAGTGTATTAAGCTAAAAGTATGGCTGTGTTCAATAAAGTACCTTGTTTACTGCTGTAGTCTTTATTCTTTTTTCTGACTTTCGGTTTTTATATCATTTCCGTTTTTCTAATATGTAAATTTCAAGTGAAGGAGCCCAGAGGGGCGTTTATTACCGATAAACGGAGCCCAGTAATGCCCCCCTCCTGTGGCCAGCCCGCCTTCTTACTTGTATAATTCACTCTTCTTCAGGGCTTGAGTAACGCCCACATTTGCATACTTGGCCTCCGCCCCCTCCCCCCCCTTCCATCCCCACAGCATCGGCACGGCAGCTCTAGAAACCACACCTTCAGCCGCCTGCCGCTCTTCTTCGCAGGCAGCGGGCGGTACTGCGCCTGCGCGAGATTTCGGAGGAGAGCGGCAGGCAGCTGGAGGTGTGGTTTCTAGAGCTGCCGTGCCGATGCTGAAGGGGTGAAGACCAAGTATGCATATGTGGGCGTTACTCAAGCCCTGAAGAGGAGTGAATTATACAAGTAAGAAGGCGGGCTGGGCACAGGAGGGGGGCGTTACTGGGCTCCGTTTATCGATAGTAACGCCCCTCTGGGCTCCTTCACTTGAAATTTACATATTAGGAAAACAAAAATTATATAAAAAATGAAAGTCAGAAAAAAAAATAAAGACTACAGCAGTAAACAAGGTACTTTATTGAACACAGTCAAACTTTTAGCTTAATACACTCATATGATGTGACAGATTTCCTTTAAAGGTATGTGCATCCTTAAAGGAGTTTACAGGATTTTACAAGTGATGGTCTATCGCCCAGTTTGGGCATCAATAATACATGGAGGTGGGGTTGACATCCGCGCAGCAACAATTAGCTGTTTTGCATTAGCTCCTGCAACCAAAGTCGGTGCCAGAACTACACAGCACCATCCGTAATGTAGTGCATGGGGCTGGCTCCCAGAAGTAACATGGCGACAGCCAGTTCCATCCATAGCACAATGATCAGAGCTGTGTAGTTCCAGCATCAACTTTTGGCATCCGAGTTAGGGCTCATGCACATGACCGTATGTATTTTACGATCCGCAAAAAACTAATTCTAAAAATAAGAGGAAGACATCCGTGTGCATTCCGTATTTTGCGGAATGGATCAGCTGGCCCCTAATAGAACAGTCCTGTCCTTGTCCGGACAATATTAGGACATGTTCTATCCCTTTGTGGAGCGGACATACGGAAACGGAATGCACATGGAGTAACTTTCTTATTTTTTGAGGACCCATTAAAATGAATGGTTTCGCATACGGTCCGCAAAAAAAAATAAAAATGGAAAGGACACGGAAAGAAAATACGTTTGTGTGCATGAGCCCTTACTCTGAAACACCAAATTCTGCACACCTCTTTGCTGCACTAGAATTTCTGATTCTTTGCTGAAATCCAATTGCAACGAGCACAGAAAATCTTTGACAAACTGCAATTCACATCACAACTACTGGGTGGCCGTAAATAGAGGCACATTTAGAATAGAGATCTTGTGACAGAATATCTCAAAATCTAGTTTTTTTTCATAGATGTTCATCTCATGACACACGCTTCACGACAACTGAAACCAAGAGAAAAGATAAAGATGCCTCCAATTTCCTTAGAAAAGTCTCCCATAAAAGTCAATGAGGCATCTCCAGAGATCAGGTTCCTAGGACCTTGTGGTTGCTTTGAAGCCAGTCTCTGAATGCTGTTAACAGCAACTGTGGCAAGATGGCTGCCTACATAATCACGTACATAAAACGGAATAAAAAATGTACAATCGGAAAATAAAAACTGAAAAAAATATGTTTGCTACAGTATAGTGTTTGTAAAATGTATTTATTCCATAAATAAGTAAAACCAAATGACAAATTGTATCGTGGTACACAGTGTTTTCATGGGCCTTTAGGCACTGTGCCTCTAGAAGCAATGAACATGTTGTTTCTGGTCTTTTTTACTAACCAACAGGTAAAGTACAGTATTTTGCTAATTATGTTTGTTTAGCTGAAGCTCTGTATAGATCTCAATCTTAGGCTACATTCACAATAGTGGCACGGATGTCTGGCAGGCTGTTCTGTGCTGCCGCCAGTGCCTGTGTGCGGCCGGAACTATGCTCTGGCCCCATTCACTATAATGGGGGTGGGCCAGAGTTCCGGCCCCAGCACGGCAAACATGGTGTAAGGCGGCCGGACTAAAATTACAACATGTCGTAGTTTTAGTCTGGCCGCTAGTGTTGGGCGAGCATGCTCACCCGAACACTATATTCGTGTGAAAATGGCACTACTAGGCACATCGCGGTGTTTGGCCGAAAACCACGCATGCTCGAGCGCCATGCTCGAGTCCCCTCCCCGCACATTTCTTGGCTACTTCTCAGCCAATCAGCGTGTGGGGTAGTACTGGCATTCACTGTAATGCCGTAGCCATGTTGAACGTGCCATTGGGTGCTATATAGCACCCGGTGACATGTGACCCGGCTCAGTCTGAGTCAGGGAGAGCTGCTGCAAGGAGGGACAGATAGTGTAGGGATAGAAATTGGCTAGTTTTTGTGTTTAAAAGACCCAAAAGTCCTTTTAAGGACTATTTTTATATCTGGCTGCAATATATATAGTTTTTTGGGGGGGCAAAAATTGCACAAGTTTGCCTGACCTAAACACCACCTGCGCAGCGTGTGCTGTATAACGTTTGTGTATCCCAAATACCTGACATCTGGTGTATTGTTTTCTGCTGCTAATCAAGGTGACATTACCTGCGCTGCGTCTGCTGTATAACGTTTGCGCAAGGAGGGACAGATAGTGTAGGGATAGACATTGGCTAGGCAGGGCTAGTTGTTCTGTTTAAAATACCCAAAAGTCCTTTTAAGGACAATTGTTATATCTGGCTGAAATTTATTTATTTATTTATTTTTTTTGGGGGGGAAATAACGCAAGTTTGCCTGACCTTAACACCACATGCGCAATGTGTGCTGTATAACGTTTGTGTGCCCTAAATACCTGACATCCGGTGTAATTTTTTCTGCCGCTAATCAAGGCGACATTACCTGCGCAGCGTCTGCTGTTTAACGTTTGTGTATCCTAAATACCTGACATCCAGTGTAATTTTTTCTGCCGCTAATCAAGGCGACATTACCTGTGTTGCGTGTGCGGTATAACGTTTGTGTATCCTAAATACCTGACATCCAGTGTAATTTTTTCTGCCGCTAATCAAGGCAACATTACCTAGCACACGCGTGTGCGGTATAACGTTTGTTTACCCTAAATACCTGACATTCGGTGTAATTTTTTCTGCTGCTAATCAAGGCGACATTACCTGCGCTGCGTCTGCTGTTTAACGTTTGTGTATCCTAAAGATTTCTGACACTCGGTGTAATTTTTTCTGCTGCTAATCAAGGCGACATTACCTGCGCTACGTCTGCTGTATAACGTTTGAACATCCTAAATACCTGTGACATTCAGTGTAATTGTTTCTGCCGTTAGTGACGGTGATATTACCTGCGCTGCATCTGCTGTATAACGTTTGAACATCCTACGTTTTCTGTATAACGTTTGAACATCTGTAGAGCACTCGAGCATCACCAAGTGTTCTACCCGAGCACCTTAGCACCCAAGCACTTGGTGCTCGATCAACACTACTGGCCGCCTCTCGGCATGTTTGCTGTGCTGAGGCCGGAGCTCCGGCCCGACCCCATTATAGTGAATGGAGCCGAAGCGTGGTTCTGGCTGCACACACATGCATTAGCGGCAGCATGGATCCGGCAGGCTGTTAACCACCTAGAACAGCCTACCGGACACCCCAGCTACTAATGTGAAAGTAGCCTTATTGTGGAGAAATGCTCCTGAGATATGGTGTATGTTGACTGTATGGCCAGGAGAGTGCAACTGTCCCATAATAGAATTTCATATGTTGCATATTCACATGCATCATTCTAAAATGCATACCATACACCAGGGGTCAGCAACCTCCAGCACAACGTTGGGAAGTATAACTATGGCTGGTATAGGTTCCTCCATCTTAATGCAATGCTGATTTTTAGCTGAGACATGATGGGTACATTTTCTACAGCTTACCGGTACCTACATCGACTGCTCAAGGTCTAAAATGAATGACACGAACGATGCTCATCTGCACTGATGGATTAGTCAGCAAGGCGGTGAGGAATTTGTACCCTTTCAAGCTGTGAATTGTGTGGCCCATAATGAATTCGGGGCTCATGCAGATGAAGATCCTGGGAACATAAAATGACAATTAATTGCAAGAAAAGGCTATCATGGACTCGCCTACTGCAGACGAAACTGAAGTGAAAGACATTTACAAGACAGAGAGTAGAAGAGTCACTGGGCACTCTCATCAATGGTTGTCATGGGGAGAACAACAATAAGACTTACAAATCTTTAGCATCAGTTGGATGAAAACGTCAAGGCTTTCCAAAGAACGACATTATTATATAGAAGTAAAAGACTACGCAACAAAGCACGGAGGTTAACATGTTGCAGAGTCAATGTTTCTTCCATGGACTGTCCGCAAGAAAAGCAGTCCCATCATCACTTTTGAGTGACACCTTAGACAGAGAGTTAAATTACAGATGCTGGAGGCTTCTTTTTGCTATGTGCACTGAATACAAATTGTTTGGACCTTAGAGTGAATGTCCACTTTAAGTTGTAATATCTTTTTACAGCATTTACAGCTCCAGTTTTCTGACCCAGAGTTCCAATTCCACTGCATACATATAGTTGAATGATAACTCTGAGTACCAGAAGCTGCCACTAGAGGGAGCATATAAGCTTATTGTATTCTGGTCTGTTATTGAGTTCACTGTACATCTGTATGCAGAATGCTCCCTCTAGTGGTGGCTACAGGCAGACAGAATTGTATAATGCAGAGGATTTGGGGCTCTGGATCAAAGAACTCACTTCTTTTAGATATATTGAAAAATAAATAGCACACAATTTTGGGATTTCCGCTGTAAATATGTTCAGGCATGAATAAATCTAGAGTTAGAACCTGGTGCTTGAGAGGACCAAAAAGTCTGCAAGACAAGAATAGGCCCTGATACAGATTTGGCTTCAATCCCCACAAAATTTAACCCATTAACAACTGCTGGGGACTTATTCTGATGTGCTGCCTTTTTACAGCAGTGCTTCAGAAAAAGCTTGCTGCACTCTTTGCGCTGGACTTCTGATGACAAAGGTGTTAGGTATTGGGAACGATGAGAGACCAATAAAGTTGGTCTTCGATCATGTTAAACCCTTAGATGCTGCAGGAAATTGCAACCTCAGCATCTGACGTGTTTGACTGATGGAGGGAGGCCCCTCATTCACCTATCGCCCCTCTGCAATGTGATCACAGGGCACTGATGTTTTTACACCAGCCAGGGATTTAAGAAAGACCCCTGGGCCTGCCATACACATTTTCCTATTAGGCCATGTCCTCCCCTTTAAATTAATATAAATGTGTGCCGAAAAGTGTGAAGTATAAATCTTAACAAGCGCAAACAAATGCCAAACGAATGGAGTATAGATGTGAATGCTGGGTATACATGAAATACAAGAGATAACTGCAGCCCCAGCTCCCATTCATTCTATGGGGCAGACGGAAATAGCTGAGCCAGCGCTCGGCTTTGTTCGGGGGCCCCGTTGAGAAGAATGGAGGGCGGCTGCGCATGCGCAGTGCAACCTCCATTAATTTCTCTGCTCCGTTCTCGCTGTAGGTGCAGGTTCCAGAGGTGAGACCCGCATCTATCAGACAATGGGGGCATATCCTAGCGATATATCCCAATTATCTGAGATGGGAATACCCCTTTAAAATATGAAGATGAAGCATGAAATTATAGACAGCGGATATATGGCGGTTATATTGCCATTGGTTATATTAATAATGCACACCAGGAAACTATCAGGAAACATGGCTTGTTGTCCATGGCGAATCAGCGATCAATCAGAACTATGCTGCTCTGGATAAAGATGTCCATATTGTGAGGGTTTATTATAGAAGTCACGTTAGATCTAAATGACTCCTAATACACTCCACTGACTGCAGCATACAGCAAGCCAATAGGGTCTGCCAGACGCCGGTTAGATTCCTTGTACAATAGATTTGGCCAAAGGGGATTCTACCCCAGGAATCAAGGTATTAGTTTTCTTCTTTGTCTTCGCTTCTTTGTTTTCCCAGTTCCTCAACACAGCAAAGTCCTACACAGGTCCTCATCATCCTGCAGCAAAGGTGACGGAAGCATTCAGGTCTGGGCAGCCCCCCCCAGTAGCCATGTGGTCTGCCTCTTTTGTATGTCAAAATATGTCATATATATTTAGTGATTGGTCCCTGAGGGCCAGGATTTGTAGATAATACATAGGTGCTTACTCTGTTCAGGGTACCCTAATATAAGACATCTTATTTCAAATCACTTCTTGAAAAATATTGGAGCACGCATTATTATATTTGTGAATATTTTTTTTAAACTGTCGATTTTTATCAAACAGAAAAGTATAAAACAAATCCAAACTTTTTTTTACAATAGACTTTATACTGCTGATTACATAGTACACATTAGAAGTTTCTCCGCGTGTTCCATACTCCCACCATTAATATCACATTCTGCTTGGTGTCCAATGCTAGAACTTTCCTGCTGTATTTATTCTGAACTGGGAGAAGTCACTGCATATACAGCCCCCCTGCAGGGAGAAAAAGGTATTACAGTACAAAACATCTGCTCAGACATTGCTGTCAATAGACACGTTATCATCCACAGCCAGACAGATTCACAGACTTAAAGGGGTTTTCCGGGATTTTACTACTGATGACCTATCCTCAGAATAGGTCATCAGTATCTGATCGGTGGGGGTCCGACACCTGGGACCCCCGCCGATCAGCTGTTTGAGAAGGCACCGGCGTTCCTGTGAGCGCTGTGGCCTTCTTTTAGCTTTTCCTAGGCCAGTGACATCACATTCATCGGACACGTGGCCTAGGAGCAGCTCAGCCAAATTCAAGTGAATGGGGCCGAGCACTATGCCAAGTACAGCCGCTGTACAATGTACAGCAATATTACACTGCAAGATGATTGCTAACAAACGTTCATACGAGCGCTCATTAATGATCATCTGACGAAAAATTGGCAGGTGTAATACAGGCTTTAGCCCTGAGCTTTAGCTAATAAAAAGCATTTATAAAAAGCACACTAGCGAGTTTTCCACGCGGGTGCAATGCATGATGTGAATGCATAGCCCCCGCACTGAATCCTGACCCATTTATTTCTATGGGTCTGTGTACATGGGTCTGCGTTTTTTTCACTCATCAGTTCTGCATTGCGTGAAAGACGCAGCATGTTCTATATTCTGCATTGTTCACGCAGCCCTGGTCCCATAGAAGTGAATGGGGCTTCAGTGAAAAACGCATTGCATCCTGAAGCAAGTGCGGATGCAATGCGTTTTTCACTGATGGTTGCTAAGAGATATTGTTTGTAAACCTTCAGTTTTTTATCATGCGCGTGAAAAATGCATCAAAACGCGTTGCACCCATGCAAAAAAAACTGAACGACTAAATGCAATCGCAGACAAAACTGACTGAACTTGCTTGCAAAATGGTGCGAGTTTCCCTGAATGCACCTTGAATGCATCCGGACCTAATCCGTCACGCTTGTGTGAAAGAGGCCTTAGAGGGCCTGTGGATGTGTTGGGGACTCACTTCTATATTAGCTTAGCATTAGCTTTTAAAGTAAATGGACACCATTGAACACAATTTATTCTTAATAGGCCTGGAGTGACATATTTCTTAATATAGCTATAGCAGTCTGTGCTCTGATTTCCTGATAAAAAGCACAAAATCTCCGGAATTCTGGCTGCCACCACTAGCGGGAGCTAAGCAGCAAACTGAATACTGTTTATTCATTAAACTCAGTTGTGAAACAGTATGTAATAACTTCCTTGGCTCCCTCTAGTGGTGGCTGTAAGTAGCAAAAAATGTATTATGTCAGTCTCTGTCCAATCAGGGAATTTGGAGATCTGTGTTTAGAACACAAAGCTCCAGCAATGATAAAGGTATATTAAGAAATTAACCAATTAATATTATATTATATTAAGAAATGAACCAATTATGGCCACTTTCATACAGTCTGTGGTCTGTGCTAGCCAAACTCAGGAGCAGAGCCTACAGTCATGGCCAAAAGTTTTGAGAATGACACAAATATTATATTTTCACATGATCTGCTGCCCTCTGGTTTTTATGTGTGTTTGTCAGATGTTTTTATCACATACAGAAATATAATTGCAATCATATTATGAGTAACAAAAGCTTATATTGACAGTTAGAATGAGTTAATGCAGCAAGTCAATATTTGAAGTGTTGACCCTTCTTCTTCAGGACCTCTGCAATTCTCCCTGGCATGCTCTCAATCAACTTCTGGACCAAATCCTGACTGATAGCAGTCCATTCTTGCACAATCAATGCTTGCATTTTGTCAGAATTTGTAGGTTTTTGTTTGTCCACCCGTCTCTTGATGATTGACCACAAGTTCTCAATGGGATTAAGATCTGGGGAGTTTCCAGGCCATGGACCCAAAATCTCTATGTTTTGTTCCCTGAGCCATTTAGTTATCACCTTTGCTTTATGGCAAGGTGCTCCATCATGCTGGAAAAGGCATTGTTGATCGCCAAACTGCTCTTGGATGGTTGGGAGAAGTTGCTCTCGGAGGACATTCTGGTACCATTCTTTATTCATGGCTGTGTTTTTAGGCAAGACTGTGAGAGAGCCGATTCCCTTGGCTGAGAAGCAACCCCACACATGAATGGTTTCAGGATGCTTTACAGTTGGCATGAGACAAGACTGGTGGTAGCGCTCACCTCGTCTTCTCCGAATAAGCTGTTTTCCAGATGTCCCAAACAATCGAAAAGGGGATTCATCAGAGAAAATGACTTTACCCCAGTCCTCAGCAGTCCACTCCCTGTACCTTTTGCAGAATATCAGTCTGTCCCTGATGTTTTTTCTGGAGAGAAGTGGCTTCTTTGCTGCCCTCCTTGAGACCAGGCCTTGCCCCAAGAGTCTCCGCCTCACAGTGCGTGCAGATGCACTCACACCTGCCTGCTGCCATTCCTGAGCAAGCTCTGCACTGCTGGTAGCCCGATCCCGCAGCTGAAACACTTTTAAGAGACGGTCCTGGCGCTTGCTGGTCTTTCTTGGGCGCCCTGGAGCTTTTTTGGCAACAATGGAACCTCTCTCCTTGAAGTTCTTGATGATGCGATAGATTGTTGACTGAGGTGCAATCTTTCTAGCTGCGATACTCTTCCCTGTTAGGCCATTTTTGTGCAGTGCAATGATGACTGCACGTGTTTCTTTAGAGATAACCATGGTTAACAGAAGAGAAACAATGATGCCAAGCACCAGCCTCCTTTTAAAGTGTCCAGTGGTGTCATTCTTACTTAATCATGACAGATTGATCTCCAGCCCTGTCCTCATCAACACCCACACCTGTGTTAATGGAGCAATCACTGAAACGATGTTAGCTGGTCCTTTTAAGGCAGGGCTGCAATGATGTTGAAATGTGTTTTGGGGGATAAAGTTCATTTTCTAGGCAAATACTGACTTTGCAAGTAATTGCTGTTAAGCTGATCACTCTTTATAACATTCTGGAGTATATGCAAATTGCCATTATAAAAACTGAAGCAGTAGACTTTGTAAAAATTAATATTTGTATCATTCTCAAAACTTTTGGCCATGACTGTACACAGAGATTATGTGTTTTTGACCTGCAGCTCACAACCACTGATCAAACACTGACTGTGTGAAAGCAGCCTTAGGCCTGTTTTACTTGCTTTGTTAATTCTGGTATTGAAATCCGGCAGAGGATCTCAATACAGGAATTATACAGATCTTGTTAGGATGCAGCTGTGTAAAATCAAAATGGAAAAAAACGGATCGGTCACTAAATACATTGAAAGTCGACGGTTGACTGATTCTTTTTTCTGATCCTTAAAAAAAGGATGTCACCATTGACTTACATTATTTTTAGTGACAGATAAATTTTTTTCCGTTTTTATATCCGGACACAAAACAGCAGCTTGCAGCGGTTTTGCGTCTGGTCACAAAATGGAACGCTGACGGAACAGAAGACATCCTGATGCATCCTGAACGGATCTCTTTCCATTCCGAATGCATGAGGACTAAACTGAAACATTTTTTTTTTCCAGTTTTGAGATGCCGGATCTCAATGCTGGAAAACAACCGCGAAAGTGTGAAACAGGTCTAAAGAATAAACAAAATTTTAATAATGGACTTTTATGTTAAGCCTAATATTACACACGTATAGACAGTATTTGGTTTGTCTGCCCATACAAACACAACACACACTGAACACGTACATTATATATTTAAAATATTGGTTTCTATAAGGATTATTCATTCTTCTTGCCAACATTCATCTTCCCGTACCTGCCGGGCACCATAAACAGAAAGTAATGGAACATTGACCCTCCTTATGCATGTTCAGTTCACAATACGTAGCCGTGGACAATTTCCCCAACATTTAAAGTACAATATAAAAGAAGAAAAAACAACCATTTTGTAGTACCACAATTTACCAAAAACATTTCCATACAAATCATTACCAGTAATGGACGGTATACAGATGTATATACAAAATACATCAGATTTGGTTCTCCACAAAAACCATTTTCCCTTTTGGAGATGTGCCTAAAGTACAATACATATATTCTAAAATGACGATGAATGCCCACCTTATAACCTGAGATCCATCTTAGGTCTGGGGTCTGTGGTATATTAATGTTTTAATCCATCATTATAGCAGTCAGACGTCTAGTTTTGTGATGCAAATTCGCTTCATAGACAGAGTTAAAGGGCTTGTCCAGGTAATAAAAATTTAGAAAAGACCCAAAAGGCAAAAAAAATACCTGACACCCTGAAGCTCCAATGCTCCCTGGCATTTTGCCAATCTCTATTACCTGGTACCTCTCAACACACAGGACCTGACCAACCAGCCGGTCACTGCTTGAGGTGGGTCATTGCTGCAGCCAGTGATTGGCTGAGTGGTTATTTGGCACCAGGAAGTAAAGATTGGCAGGAGCACTGGGGAACATTGGAACAGGAACCATAATGAATTGGTTAGGTGAATATGACTTTTTGCAATTTTTTTTACAGCATTCTGAGTTTTTTTCAGAGTAGTTTTATTGCCCAGACAACTCCTTTCAATAAAATAGTCTGGCTGCCTGCAGCCACCACTAGGGGGAGCTTTGCAACACAATATGCAATGAGCTCCATAACTCAATATCCATTTTTCAGATACCAAGCTCCAATTCCACTTCAAAGATTCCTATTTTCAGGTCACGTTGCTGTGATCATGCGCTGCCTTTCAGTCAGTTAGGCTTGGAAGCACTGTAATGAACATAACCATTTTTTATGGGGCAATTCCGGGATGTGGACACCGAATGGGTCTTGATTTATGCAAATGTTACTCAAAATTGATGTTCCCAGCATTTTATGTTCATTACTAGGCATTAAGGGGTTGTCTCTACGATATGCCACCGATGTCAGATAGGTGTGGGTGCCACCTCTGGGACCTGTACCTATCTCTAGAATGGAGCACCCCAAAGTGAGCAAGAGTGCACCACACATACGCTTCTATGGGAACGTAGAAAATAGTCGGATTCTGGCTCGGCTACTTCCAGTAGATCCATAGAAGTGAATGGAGTTGTGGCTACGCTTGCGCTGGGTGCTCTCCTTCACTTTAGGTGCTACGTTCTAGAGATAGGTGCAGATACCAGAGGTGGAACCTGCATCTATCTGACATTGGTCACATATCCTATCAATATGCCACCAATGTCTCAGGTGAGACAACCCCTTTAAAAGTTCCAATGATCCCTGAATACTATTAGCATCCTATAGATGGTTTTTTTTTTAGTGGAGTCACTATGGAGTTTTAATAGACTGCACACTATTTTAGAGCTACACATTATACGTAATGATCACACTATAGGTAACTGGATGATTCTTAAAAATTAAAAAAAAATCCCTATAACAAAAAAATTTCTTAATTTATTGTGTAGATGTTGAAAATAAAAACCCTTTAGTACATAAGATGCATACGTTCAGAAAATGCTGTTTTTGAATGTCACATTTGTTTGTATCTGTACCTAAAATATGCATAAAATACATCATAAAACCCATACTTCATACATGGATACTAAGGCTTAATAATAGCAAACAAAGCTATGAAAACACTAGAGGATAAAACATGTCTTTACACTGAGTTTACTTTGCGTACCATTATAACCCTTGCCAGTACCATAATACTGCTGGTTGGTTTAAGGAGAATTGAGAATTATCATTTCAGCTTAATATTTGTGCTAAGAAAATATGTGTAACTAAATTTTGTGATGTAAAAGTATACGTAAACTATAGAAATATTAGGTTGTTTCGATTGTTTTTTTAGTAGATACTGTAAATGTTAAAGTTGCAAGATGGTGCCGTTTCCCTTTTCGAGAGTATGTGTTGGACACAATCCGTGAGGGAAGTTATACATGTATACTTCAGGTTTTCTTGTAACCTAGACAGATGTAGCAGATGTTATTTTGACACAACGTGCTGTGATATCACATTGAGTAATTTGTGGGTTTCCAGGAGGCTAGAGATAAATCCTCTAAGTTGTCAGATGGTTCTTTTTAGACTGCTCATTGGTTCTCTAGCACCTGAAACAATAATGAAAATGGTACATTTTAAATTGAAATAAAATTGAGCCACTAGATGTACAGTTACACTTCCTGATGATGTAGATGGTTTCCATAGTAAAATCCAGAATGTTCCTTTGTGCATTCTTTTATTGCTACTCCACATCATTTTGATTATTGGTATAGAGTCTTTAAATCCATGAAATTGTCTGGTCCATGCAATATACTTATTACATAATTGCTTATGCCAATTTCTCAGATAAATTGATGAAAATATTGATGATGGTGATCATGAAGAACACGTCCATAATGGGTCAACCAAGGTTCGAGCCTTTAGCTGAAATCCCAGCACCTCCAGTGGCGAAGTCCTGCTAGCAATCTGAGATCAGCAATCCATACTAAACGGCTCCGAGTTCTGGATATACCTAAGTCTCATCTTACATTGGTAATTCAACTGAAAAGAGAAACTTCCCATTGATATCTGTATGTCATTGTCCTGCTCTTCTGGATTAGAAGTCCAATGGTCGAATCATCATCGTTGTTGAGCGTAATGAGTAACTTGGACCTTTGAAATAATGCCACTTTATGCCATTCAACTTCCCATGATTTTGACCAGCGGTGTAATACATTCCATTAAGATTAGAAGGACCACAGGCGTCGAACCACCAACCTATGTGAAGAGGCAGAATGAATATGTAAGTCAATGTGTTATAGATATCAGAGCAGCATTTAAAATGAATATCTAAATACTGTAGAACCAACATTTAATGTGGATTAATTTCTACACAACTTTAGAGACAATCCCTATTTCTCTAGGAAAATATTTGTTAGGCTTACATTTCAGACACCAATCTAAATAGAAGATTGTTGGTGTGAAATGCAACCAATTTATGAAAAGCCTCAAGTCTTTTAATTTGGCAGATTTTGGACACTCGTGAAGTCAAAAATTGAAATCTACCTGCCAGGATTTCAGCCATTTTCTGGCTTTAGTACTAGTAAATCTGTCTAAACGTTTGACTCTTTTCCATGCACAGAATCAGTGTCGGACTAGGATGCCTAGGGCCCACCAGTAAAATTTATTTTGGGGGACCACCGTTTGGATAGATTCAAATATTACCTGGTCACATAGCAGCAAGATGCTACCAGATGATTGAATATGGGGGTCCATGCAGTAACTTCCTGGGGAGAAGAGGACACTGGTGGCTTTCCTCTATACCTAGAAGCCGTCTCAGCTCCGATCGCGTCTATAATAATAAACTGGGGAGTTTCTGTAATAATATATCAACTTTTTTGTATGAACATAGGCTGGTTGAGGTGTTGTACATGGAATATCTATATGTAGTGCAGTAAGTCTAATGTGTTATATGCCACTTTTGCAGGGGGTGGGAGACTAGGGGCCCACCTTGCTCTGGGGCCCACCGGGGGATTCACCTGTACCCCTGTGGGCCAGTCCAAGCCTGCACAGAATGCCTACTTTTTCAACTATTGACATGTATGGTGTAAAAAGTGATTTTTTTCTAATGCAGTCTGCAGCTTTTTTTTACATTTTTCGTCCATAAATTGCAACTCTTTAAAGCTCAAAGTATGCCAAAGAGACAGCCTAAAAGGGGTTATCCCACAAATAAATATTCTACATCTTTAAAGAAGCACCGGAGTCTAACTACTTTTGAAATTAAAATTGCTGAGGTGGTCGCACATGCTCAGTTCCATCCTTGAACTGCCTCATGCCCCTGATAAAGGTCATACCGCCTGAGAATGGACACACGCCCCCCGAGCTGTCAGCTTGAAATAAATCTAGCAAAACAATTTGAGCAATGAAAGGGGAGATCTCGGGATCCATATGAGGCACAAAGAGATTGTGATGTCTTATTTTCGTTTTTGACATTAATCATAAGATAATTCCCTTGAGTTATGGATAATAAAATTAAAGTTGTCTTCCATTTGTTTTCTTTCCATTGTTCTTAGTAAACATATACATTCAATTTTACATTTACTTACATTAGGGCTCATGCACAAAACCGTATTTTTTGGTCGGCATCTAAACCACATTTTTTGCAGATTGGATCCCCTTATTTCTATAGGGCTGCAAAGGATTCAGAGAGCACACTATATGCTGTCCGGGACCAAGTGTCGGTTCCGAGGCCCCACAAAAAAGATATAATATGTCCTATTTTTGTCCATTTTGTGGACCAGGGTAGGACATTTCTACAGGGGTTTGAATAGAGGCATGCACATGGCCAGGATCCAGGTTTTAAAGATGTGTGGTTTGCAGACCACAACACAGATACGATCATGTGCATGAGCCTTAACAAAAAGGACATCCTAAATGTTATTTAAGTTGTGGTCATGTGCTTGTGATTCCCCTTTCTTATCTGTGATGGATAACATTGCAACACATGCATCACATATAGGGTTTCAGCGAAGTAACTCCCCCAATGTGCACCACGTCATCAATCATGTGCAATACATTGAACTGGGTGACTGCTCTGAGCTACTGAGCACAAGTCATTCAGACTACGGTACTTCAAGTTAGATTGACGATAGAACCACAACCTTTGTCTTGTTTTAAAGCCAAGGATCATGGCTCTCATCACAATCTAGGTTGAATTTGAGAAGGTTGAGCTGAGGGCTGCATAGACTTATAGCTGGATGGTTGGAATGAGATGAGCAGGCAGGGTGAAGGAAGTGAAGTAAGATCACAGACCTTGCTCCCATCCCTGTATGAGTTTCAACATTATGCCCCCCCAATATGCCCGACCCCTCACACACAATGTACTTACCTCTCTCCCTGGCACCTACATCACTCCTGGATCCTGCACTTCCGTTGTCATGGGGGGGGGGGGGCAGGCGGCGATAGGGACGAGCCTCCCTAGCATTGCAGGTGACGCTAGGGAGGCTCATCCCCTTCACTGCCTGCCATTGGGGGAGAAGCAGCGGCAGCCATGCGTGGACCAGGGGAGAGAGGTAAGTACATAGTGTGTGAGGGGCCCGGGCATATGGGGGTCAGATAACCCCTTTAACTTTTCATATTGAGAGATTTTTCAGGCATTTTATGCACTTTCGAATTAGGTAAAATCGATTTTTGTCTGAACTGAATTTCTTGACCAAACTAGACGAATACACTACACTATACACTATAGGTATCCCAAAATCATTCCAATAAAAACTACAACTCATCCTGCAAATAAAAATTCTTTTACAGCTACACTGAAGGAAAAATAAAAAAAAAAGTTGGAACAAAGAGGGGAAAAATGTTACTGGTACTTAAGGTTAAAATTTGTTAAGTCACTAAAGAGTTAAAATGCATGCAAGACAACCTAGTTTTGTGTCCAAATATATTTAACTGAGACATAAATTCAAAATCTATATCCATCGGTCTGACCTCTGGGATACCCACCAGTCCTGAGAATGAAGGGTCAGCAGCACATTATTCAGTTCTTGTCACGCTCGGGTGTGGGGGGAAAAGCCACACCGAGCGTATGAGGGATGGGAACAGACAAAACCAGGGAACTGGTCACCTCCTGCAGGGGACCCTAAGACTAGGCCCTAGCTGGCTACCAGTATGAACTAACCCGGGTGGTAGGAAAGCTCATACACAGGAACCTAATCTGAGTAAACCCTAGAACACCCTGCAGTCTAATGACACAAGAGAGTAACCTGTTCCTCCAAGCGTAAGGAGGAACAGGAGACTCAAACAGGAATAACCAAAGGAAGGGAAAACACTTAACTTTAAGTAGAACTCAGCAACAGGATCTCAGCCGAGATCCACACCACTCTCAACAGGTATGTAGCAGATATAAACCGCAAGGGATACTGGGAGAGGAAGAGGTAAGTAGGAGACAGCTAATTGCCCAGCGGCAACAGCTGAGGGAAAGGGGTGTGGAGAACAGCACCCAAACCACAGGGAATAGCCTGTCAAACCTGTCACTTAGAAAGCCGCGCAGAACGTCTGATTCCAGACGCAAGACCACTCGTGACATTACCCCCCCTTTTACGGGTGACCTCCGGGCACCCAGGACCAACTTTATCAGGGTGACATCTGTGAAAGGCTTTTATCAAACGACTGGCATTCACGTCAGATGCCGGTACCCATGACCTCTCCTCAGGACCATAACCCTTCCAATGAACCAGATATTGAAGGGTCCCACGAAGAACTCGAGAATCAATGATCTTGACAATCTGAAATTCCAAATTACCATTCACCAAGACAGGCGCGGGTGGCAAGGGAGATGGCTCCAGAGGTTCAACATACCTCTTCAACAAACATCTGTGAAACACATTATGGATTTTCAGGGCCTGCGGAAGTTCAAGACGAAATGCTACAGGATTAATAATGGCCGTGATTTTATATGGGCCAATAAATCTTGGACCCAACTTCCATGAAGGAACTTTCAACTTAATGTTCCTAGTAGACAGCCACACAGAATCACCCACATTTAGGTTCGGACCATTCATGCGTCTCCTGTCAGCCACACGTTTGTACTTGTTACCCATATTTATCAAGTTACTTTGAATTTTTCGCCATATGGAAGACAATGATGACGAAAAACGTTCTTCCTCAGGAATACCAGAAGTATCAGAACCACAAAATGTGCCAAACTGCGGGTGAAAGCCATATGCACCAAAAAATGGTGACTTACCAGTGGAGTCCTGTCTGCGATTATTTATGGCAAACTCAGCCAGAGACAAAAACGAGGACCACTCCTCCTGGTTCTCAGAGACAAAGCATCTCAAATAAGTCTCCAGATTCTGATTGGTACGATCAGTCTGTCCATTCGTCTGGGGATGAAAGGCAGAGGAGAAAGACAGTTGTACCCCGAGCCGAGTACAGAACGCCCTCCAGAATCTGGACACAAACTGAGTCCCACGATCAGAGACAACGTCAGTGGGAATGCCATGAAGTTTCACAATATTGTCAACAAACACTTGTGCAAGAGTTTTAGCATTGGGGAGTCCAGGTAATGCAATAAAGTGCGCCATTTTACTAAAACGATCTACAACCACCAGAATAACTGTCTTACCAGACGACTCAGGCAGATCAGTGATGAAGTCCATGGATAGGTGAGTCCATGGTCTGGACGGGATGGGTAATGGAAGTAGGGGTCCAGAGGGACGAGTATGTGTCACCTTAGAGCGTGCGCAGACACTACAGGCTGACACATATTCCTCAACACACTTACGCAGACCTGGCCACCAGAATCTACGAGAGATGAGGTCGACAGTGGATTTACTCCCAGGGTGTCCCGCAAGCACCGAAGAATGATGCTCCTCAAAAACCTTATAACGCAAATCAGAAGGAACAAACAACTTCCCGGGAGGGCAAGACTCCGGCGCATCTCCCTGGGCCTCAAGCACTTTAGCCTCAAGATCAGGGTAAAGAGCGGATATCACCACTCCTTCAGACAGTATAGGGCTAGGATCTTCAAAATCACCACCCCCGGGAAAACTACGTGACAAGGCATCCGCCTTCACATTCTTAACCCCAGGACGGTATGTGACAATGAAATTGAATCTGGTGAAGAACAAAGACCATCTGGCCTGCCTCGGATTAAGTAGTCTAGCCGACTCCAGGTAAGCCAGATTTTTGTGATCAGTGAATACCGTGATTGGATGATTCGCCCCTTCCAACCAATGACGCCATTCCTCAAAAGCCAACTTAATGGCCAGTAACTCTCGGTTACCCACATCATAATTTCTCTCCGCCACAGAGAGTTTCTTCGAAAAAAAAGCACATGGGCGCCATTTACCAGGTGACGGGCCCTGTGATAACACAGCTCCTACCCCCACATCGGATGCGTCAACCTCCACAATGAAAGGTTGTGACACATCTGGCTGCACCAATATAGGGGCAGAAGAAAAGCACTCCTTTACAGCAGAGAAGGCTTGCAATGCTGCATCAGACCACACAGAGACATCCGTCCCTTTCTTAGTCATGTCAGTTAAGGGTTTAACCATAGTCGAATAGTTCTTAATAAATTTTCGGTAATAGTTGGTGAACCCCAAAAATCGCATAAGAGCCTTCAGATTTTCAGGTCGGTCCCAGTTCAGAACAGCACAGACCTTCTCTGGATCCATACGAAAACCTGAAGATGAAAGCAGGTATCCTAAGAATTGCACCTCATGTACAGCAAAAGCACATTTCTCTAATTTTGCATACAACTTGTTATCTCTTAAGATTTGCAACACCTGCCTCACGTGATCCTGATGTGTCACAATATCTGGAGAATAGATTAGTATGTCATCCAAATACACGACTACAAACCTCCCCACAAGATGATGAAAAATGTCATTAACAAAATGCTGGAAGACAGCAGGAGCATTGGTCAACCCAAAAGGCATGACCAGGTTCTCAAAGTGGCCCTCAGGAGTGTTAAAGGCCGTCTTCCATTCATCCCCTTCCTTGATCCTGACCAGATTATATGCCCCCCTTAAGTCCAACTTGGAGAACACCTTGGCATCCACAATCTGGTTAAACAAGTCAGGAATCAAAGGAAGGGGGTACGGATCACGGACAGTAATCCTATTGAGTTCACGGAAATCCAGACATGGCCTAAGGGATCCGTCCTTTTTTTAACAAAAAAGAACCCTGCTGCCACAGGAGATTTGGAAGGCCTAATATGTCCTTTGGCCAAACTCTCAGCAATATATTCCTTCATGGCCGTTCTCTCAGGTCCAGAAAGGTTATACAGCCTAGATTTAGGCAATCTTGTTCCAGGGATAAGATTGATAGGACAATCGTATTCCCGGTGAGGGGGTAAATCCTGACATCCACCTTCAGAAAATACATCAGAGAAATCCGATATAAAAGAAGGAAGAGTCTTAGTGGTTAAAGCAGAAAAAGATGTATTAAGGCAATTGTCAACACAATAATCGCCCCAATCCACAATTTGTCTAGTATGCCAGTCAATGGACGGATTATGTTTGCTTAACCACGGTAAACCCAGAACCACAGGAGCAGGAAGACCTTCCAACACAAAACATGAAATAAGCTCCTGATGAAATTCACCCACTCTTAATTTGATATCATGCACCATCTGAGACAAACACTTCTGAGAGAGAGGTGCAGAATCAATGGCAAACACAGAAATCCTCTTATCCAAAGAATTTGGTGACAATCCATGCATACGGACAAAACTGAGCATCAATCAAGTTCACCCCTGCCCCGCTGTCAATAAACACCTCAATTTTCACAACCTTTGATTCTAGCGCCACCTCGGCAGTCAGGAGAAAACGGGTACTGCAGGATGAAGACAAATTCACATTTTCAGTCTCCCTACCCACTCCACCAAGAGTGAGATGAGAATTCAACGCCCCCTTTTCTTTTCTCTCCTTTAGAGATAGGAAGCATGGACATACATTGATAAAGTGTCCTTTCTGACCACAGAAAAAACACACACCCTTTTTATTACCAAGATGTTTACGGGTGGCTACAGGAGTGGCTCCCCCTAATTGCATAGGTGCATCCCCGGACATCAACCTAGGGGAATATTCACCCAAAGTATCATAGGAAGCTGGTACACTATGTGATAGTACGTCCTGAGAGCGGGGGCCCCTAGATCGCTCTCTCAGGCGCCTATCCATGCGTACAGCAAGAGACATAGCGGCTTCCAAAGACACAGGGGTTTCCTGAAAGGCCAAAGCGTCCTTCAGCCTTTCAGACAAACCTTGACAGAATTGGCTACGTAAAGCCGGATCGTTCCATTCAGTATTGGTCGCCCACCTCCGAAACTCAGAGCAATAAGTCTCAACCGGCCGCTCACCCTGACAAAGGTTACGTATCTGGGTCTCCGCCAGGGAGATACGATCCGGGTCATCATAGATAATCCCTAGGGTCTTGAAAAATTCATCTACCGACCGGAGAGACAGTGAACCGGCCGGTAGAGAAAAGGCCCATGACTGTGCATCCCCTTTAAGCAGCGAGATGACCACACCAACCTTCTGTTCCTCATTATCAGAAGAATGTGGACGCAGTCTGAAATACAATTTGCACGCCTCCCTAAATAGAACAAAATTATCACATTCCCCAGAAAATCTATCCGGGAGGGGGACCTTAGGCTCCAAACAGGCCTGACACTCAGCACCCCCAGAACCACCAGCCTGTGGTCTCTGAATCTGGTTGCGGATGTCAGCCACCTCCAAGCTGAGTCCCTGCAGCCGTTCAGCCAGTGTAGCAATAGCATCCATGTCAGCACAAAAATGACATAAATTTTTGTTAGCGGCGGTTTATAATGTCACGCTCGGGTGTGGGGGGAAAAGCCACACCGAGTGTATGAGGGATGGGAACAGACAAAACCAGGGAACTGGTCACCTCCTGCAGGGGACCCTAAGACTAGGCCCTAGCTGGCTACCAGTATGAACTAACCCGGGTGGTAGGAAAGCTCATACACAGGAACCTAATCTGAGTAAACCCTAGAACACCCTGCAGTCTAATGACACAAGAGAGTAACCTGTTCCTCCAAGCGTAAGGAGGAACAGGAGACTCAAACAGGAATAACCAAAGGAAGGGAAAACACTTAACTTTAAGTAGAACTCAGCAACAGGATCTCAGCCGAGATCCACACCACTCTCAACAGGTATGTAGCAGATATAAACCGCAAGGGATACTGGGAGAGGAAGAGGTAAGTAGGAGACAGCTGATTGCCCAGCGGCAACAGCTGAGGGAAAGGGGTGTGGAGAACAGCACCCAAACCACAGGGAATAGCCTGTCAAACCTGTCACTTAGAAAGCCGCGCAGAACGTCTGATTCCAGATGCAAGACCACTCGTGACAGTTCTCTATCCCTTTCACTGGCTTTTCCCACAGCACCGGGTCAAGTAAATGGTGCCAACTACCGTTCCTGGCACAGTCGAGCGTCAAGCTTCCTATTGTATCTATTTTCCTGTTGGGTTTTAAACTTTCAGTCTCAGCTTAATAACAATGATGAGAAATTACTTTCCCGATACCCAGACACCTCAGTGTTGTTCTCTGTTTCTCCCTAAGCCAAAGAGACCTTATTCGGACCCCAAGATCTAAGCTCCTACTCTCAAACCCTTCGTGTGGAATTTTACTCTGAGGTATAGTAATTCATCTAATTTGATGGAATATCATTTATCTCCTTGGCAATGACAAAGGGCTGGCTGCCATGGAAGTTAATTTATGTGTGCACTGTATACGAGCGCTGCCTGTTGTGTCAGGAAAATATCATTCGGACTTGTCGGCACTGTTCTCTCGGATAATCCATTTTGGATTCCATCTTCTAAGGTAACCCTTCACAGTGAAGTCCGTGGAGACAGATTTATATCAAGTTATTTGGCATCTTTTTGTTTTCTTCGAGTTTGTGATGTTTTGATTGCAGAATAACGCAATTGGACCGACCGCAAGAAAAAGAATACTTAATCCTTCATAGATGTGAAGACATCAATTTGCAGCCTCTCAGAGTGAAGATATTTTAAAAGGTTAGAGGGGTATTTTCATCTCAGAAAGTGATGGCATATAGGTAGGAAATGCCATCATTTTATAGTCGGTGGGGGGGTCCAAGCTCTGATATTCCTACCTATACTGAGAATGAAGAGGCTGCCGCTCTGGTGTTTTCTGTGTGCAGCAGGACTCCCAGCCACCCCTCTGAGTAGGAAGCTGCAGTTGACCCCATTCATTTAAATAGAGCTGTGCCCCGATGAAGGGAATGCAGAGCTACAACAGCCCCACAGCACCTTCATTCTAAGGATTGGTTGGGGTCCTATAGGTCAGACCCCTACTTATCAACAATGGATACCATATCCTAGCAATATGCCATCACTTTTCTAAGATAAATACCCCATTCAAACGAATATGCGTCAGTGTTAGATAGTTTTTGGCTTCCATGTCTAAGGCTAGTTTCACACTAGCATTAAAACCTGTTCCTGCGTAAATTGAATCCATCCAGCATAACCAGATACCGCCTTCCCCTGCCTAGGCCCATTGACTATAATGGGACCCGGCAGGGATCTGGTCGAACCCTGGTACTGATGTCAGAAAAAGGCTCTATCTGCGTCGGGTCTCATTATAGTAATTGGGGTCTGGCACTGTTCCAGACGTTTGTGGTAGAGATGAGCGAAGTATTGAAAAATTCCATTCGGCTGCTTTGCCGAATTTCACAAAAAAATTAGCTTTGTGCCGAATTTCTTCGTCACAATGTGTAATTCTTTATAAGTAGTGGGTGCAATGACGGGGAACAGCGATGGCGCCACCATCATTGTACCCCTTAGATGCCGTGTTCATAGCAAATAATATCAAATAAATAGATAAAATCATACTTACCCTCATCCATTTGATTGCGAAGAGCCAGCTGCCACCATCTTGATTGAAGATCCAGTGTAAAATCTTGCCCAGCCCATGAAGACGTCATTATATCAGCCAGTGTGGTGATGTCATACGTCAGCACGCAAGGGATTTTGTGTGGGATCTTCAATCAAGATGGAGGCCGCCAGCTCTTCACGCTCAAAGAGGTAAGTACGATTTTTTTAATTTTTTACAGCCATTCAGGGAAAATTGATTAGTTAGCACGAAGCACGAGGAAATTTGGCTTTGCGGCAAATCAAATTCTACCTGAAATCCAAATCGAAGCATTCGCTCAAAACAGTAATTTCTGGCAATGCTGGATAAGATGAACTCTGGCAGATTGTTTCTCTGTTGGAGCAACCTGCTGGATGGTTTTAATGCTAGTGTGAAACTAGTCTCATTTGGTCTCCCTCTGATCCCCCTCTGTGGGATGACCAGACTGTTCCTTCAATGAGATCACAAACATGTTGGATAGGTTGTGGTTTTTGATATTCCTCCCTCTGTCTGGTGTTTTTCCTCTTGGTGCCCCCTTCCTAGTAAGTTCTCACCGGATGTTAACAAAAACAGCATCAGTGGTTCGTACAATAGTAGACACACCAATAGCACTCAAGTGGGCAGTGGAGATCTTGTGATGTCATCTATGGCTGTTGTGTCACAACACACACTGTGTAACAGCACTCTGCATACATTGAATATATCAATTATATATTCACTTTCTAAATTAATATAATACACTTAGTAAATACATTTGGATCAAAATAATTTGCTCCCATCCACCACGGCAAAGTCACATCCTTTAGATGGGACCCTGCTCTATAAGGAATCCTCAACAGCCTCAAATAAATTCAGGGAAAGTAGATGCCACCAGAGAATACCGTAAGTCTGTGATGGCTAACCTCCGTCACTCCAGCTGTGGTAAAACTACAACACCCAAGATGTACACTGCTTGGCTGAATGGAGCATGCTGGGAGTTGTAGTTTCACCTCAGCTGGAGTTCTGGAGGTTAGCCATCACTGCCGTAGGTCATCAATATCTGTAGCTTGGAGAACCCTTTCAACATTACTAAGTGCTACTAGTGTTTTTTGTATTTTTTTATGCAAGGGTAAAGTATTTTTTTTATTTAGTCCCTAGTTTTTTCTTTTTTTATAAGATTATTTATTTCTCCCTCTAATAAATACAAAACAGTGTATCATACAAAATGATATATCACAAATACAAAAACCCGATTTCCGCAAACCTTCTGTGTTGGCAACTGTTGAGAGAAAAGGAAAATAGGGAAATACTATGCCCAACGTAATTACTGTTCTTGGATACTGTATGTAATAGTCCAACCTTCCCACAACACAAAGAAATTATCTGTTTTCCTTCCTTAGAACATATTGCTTTCTCATACAGTAACATTTGTAATTTTTGTTTCCAAACTGAATATATAGCGGTACATTCTGGGACGACCAACTTTAAAGCAGTACAACATGTGCCAGCATCAACAACTTTACAACTGCCCGTTTAGCAAAAAATGAATCAGACTACAGACATCTCAAAGGATGAAAACAAATGGGTCTATAATCAACCCAACCGAGTATGCCCCTAACAGACGCTCCACCATCCCACGCCAGTATGGAAACATTTGGGCCAAATGGATTAGAGTGGCGCCCTTATGTTGGCATTGTGGACATTCACTTGAAACCTTTAATTCTATAATGTGTAACCAGTTGATCGGAGTAAAATTTACCGTAAATAAAAATCTGCTACCATCTGACTATAAACCATTGCTATTCCCTAACTCTTCCTCCCAATTTCTAGTTTTGCTAATAACAATATTAGTAGTAGTAATACCTACATTTATTTTTATTTTTGATCATATTAAATATATTAAAGGGGTTGTCCGAGTTATTTTTTTGTTCTTTATATGTTTCTAACTTGTCAGGTATAACAACTTTCCCATATACTTTGTGTTTCTAAAGCTGCTGGTTTCTCAGAGTTGACTGAGGGTCACATGACCTGTGATGTCACCTTATCTCTCTGGTCTCTGATGTTTCGTGTACAAGCCTCAGAGTTCAGATAACAGTCTGTACACGAGAGGTCACTGGCCACGCCCCCTTTCTTTGCCGGGCTCCTGCTATCTGCTCTCTCCCTGGATTCCTTCAGATAAAACATTAACCCCTTCAGCCAGAACACACTGAGGGCTCAAGGCTTTACAACAAATAGTAGCTGCAGCAGTGAGAGGAGACAAATGCTGGGCAAGGAGATATAGAGGAATTGTACAAGAACAGGTAGGGAGAATTTCCTGTGTTTATCAGCAGTGTCATTGTACAGCTGGGACTTGTAGTCCTACACAAACAACATGCTGCTGAGTATCCCAGCAGGCAGACATGTACTCATAGCACTTATATTCACTGCCTTTGCAGAGGAGGGGGGAGGGGCAGAGATTGTTATTACTGCATGTAAACAAAGGCCAGAAGAGAACCAGGGAAATGAGGAAATATAGATTTTTTTGCCTAAAACTTGCTAAACTTAGTTATATATTGCTACCCATCAGATTTACAGTGCTATATTTTTTTTCCATAACTTGGACAACCCCTTTAAATATATGTGTTAATTTATAAGATTTATTTATCTACTCCACTCCCTACTCTACTTTTATATTTTCTAAGGATGGCAATTCATATTGTTTTCCGTCTTACTTTTCAAATTAGATTTAGGCTACTTTTACACTTGCGTTGTTAATTTCAGTATTGAGATCCGGCATAGGATCTCAATACCAGAATTAGGGCCCATTCACACGACCGTTTGCGGAATAGATGCGGCCGCATTCATTTCAATGGGCAGCATTAGATCGTGGACAGCCACGGCTCCGCGAAAAAAAGACAGAACGTGTCCTATTCTTGTCTGTAATTGCGGACAAGAATAGGCATTTTGTATGGGTGCTGGCCATGTGCGTTCTGTAAATTGCGGAACATACACTGGCCAGCATCCGTATTTTTGCAGATCCACAAAAACATGGCCATCTGAACGGCCCCTTAGGCTTCTTTCACACTTGCGTTTGCAGGATCCGTTTGTGAAATCTGTCACAGGCTCTCACAAACGGTCCTGAACTGATCAGTTTTGTCCTAATGCATTCTGAATGGAAAAGGATCCGTTCAGAATGCGTCGGTTTTGCTTCAGTTCAGTCTCCATTCCGTTTTGGAGGCGGACACTAAAACGCTGCTTGCTGCGTTTTAGTGTCCGCATGAAGAAACTGATGCAAACGGATCCGTCATGACTCACAATGTAAGTCAATGGGGACGGATCCGTTTTGTCTGACACAATAGAAAACAGATACGTCCCCCATTGACTTTCAATGAAGTTCATGACGGATCCGTCTTTGCTATGTAAAAGATAATACAAACGGATCCGTTCAGAACGGATGCAGACGGTTGTATTATCATGACGGATCCGTTTGTGAGAAACCTGGACGGATCTCACAAACGGATCCTGCAAACGCAAGTGTAAAAGTAGCGACTGATCTGTTTTGACTTTGCACATCAGGATGCATCCGTTCGGTTAGGATGTGGTTGTGTGAAATCAAAAAGGAAAAAAACGGATCAGTCACTAAATAAACCTTGAAAGTCAATAGTTCAGGGCTGGCCAACCTGAGGCTCTCCAGCTGTTGCAAAACTACAACTCCCAGCATGCCCAGTCTGCCTACAGCTATCAGCCTACAGCAGGGCATGGTGGGAGTTGTAGTTTTACAACAGCTGGAGAGCCTCAGGTTGGCCAGCCCTGCAATAGTTGATGGATCTGGTTTTTTAGGCTCCTAAAAAGTTGGATCTGTCACCATTGACTTACATTGTTTTCAGTGATGGATCCGTTTTTTTTTTCAATTTTTATGACCAGGCACAAAATCACAGCGTGCAGCGGCTTTCTGTCCGGTCACAAAACAGAATACTGCAGGAACGGAAGACATCCTGATACATCCTGAGCTATTTTCTTTCCATTCAGACTAAACAGGAACGTTTTTTTTTTTCGGTGTTGAGATCCTCTGCTGGATCTCAAGTGTGAAAGTAACCTTATATTGTTTTGTTTTTTTTATGCCTTTTTTTAAATAATTTGCTTACACACCCTCAATTCATGAGCGCTACCAAGCTGCGCGGTCCTCCATGGTTCCAGCAGCAGTAACAAAAGCCATTCTATGTTTCTATATACGCCCAGTGATGTAATATTATGATACCTAGTTTGCTTAATATAATGTCCTGTTATCTGTACTGGGGCGGCTAACATAACACAATACATCACTGTACACAACTTGATGGAAGACATTGATTCTTTGGAATTAGCATAGGGTACATCAAAGAGTTTTCTGCCAAGTGTCAAGCTCTGACTAAGCAGCTGTGACACGGGCCTGTTCTCCGTCCATCAATGCCCATAGTTATTCCTTTGTAGGGTTTGTTATTCGGTCAGCGTGTGCTATTCCTCACTGTGCATCCAGAACAGTTCGCTCATTAAACATCTTAGACATGTACATGCTAATTGTTCTCTTGACTTCTATGGAAGGACTTGGTGCCCTAACATGCTTTAAATCAGGCATATGGACAACATCACGTCTATTAGAGTAGAGCAGTGCATGTAAATCACGTGCCCGGCATTCGTTTTAATTTTAGATGGAGGGTCTGAACTTTCAAAACTATCATGTAAAAGTTAAACATATAATATTTATGGAGCCCATGTTGGTTAAAATTTGGGGTTTAGAACTTGTCAGTAGCAGTCATGGTAGTCACAGCATCACCGCTGCAGGACAGCAACAGAGACCAGGGACAGCACTTGGGTGGCAACGCTGGAACGGTAGTCACGTTTTCAGATGATTAATAGGTATTTTGTTATATTATCACATCCCCTGTTTTTTTGCTAATTTTTTAAAACTTTTCCAAATCCCTTTATGTAACTTTATATATGTAGTATGTATATTTTCTGTATTTTAAGTAACAAAGATTCTTGATCTGTGGTAGGCCGCTAAGAAACCAAATCCGATACAGTTGGATATGTTGAACATTGACTCAACTTGGAAAGCCTGGCTCCAGTCAGCCGCCCTATATCTTGGCTGCATTTATTTTATGCACTTATATAGCGTTGATATATTCCGCAGCGCTTTACAGACATTAGCATTGGGCTCACAATCTAGGTTCCCTATCAGTGTGTCTTTGGAGTGTGGGAACCCGGAGGAAACCCACGTAAACATGGGGAGAACATACAAACTCTGTAAACCCTCTCATTGTGTATGCAGTGATTGGTTCTCATTCCTAGCAATTTAACAGGTGGCTATACCGACCAATCCTATGCTGAGAGTGAAGAGAGTGCTCTTGTTTGTGCACCCCCGGTCTGGGCAGGGATTTCTCCCTGTGTCGTCGGAGTCCACCCCTGGGTGTCCATAGTTGCTATGAGTTATAGTTACACCCCTGCTCACCTACAGTAAGTTCCCTGACTTTTACCTATTGTTATTAGTTGTCATTGACTCCTACAGACCGCCACACAATTTTAGACGCAAAAAAGTTGCAAATATTCAAAGGCACGATTCAGTTATTCAGTGATTTTATTCATTATTATTCAACATGGCTGTCAAGCAACTTCTCCGGATGTGTATTTATACTGAGCTCACGGCAAAGGGCGATGATCGAGAATGAACGTTCATATGTCAAGTGATTAGCAGCGCATTTATCAGGACCTTAAAAGCACTCAAACAGTACACGTCAAAGCTCCATACAACAGCAATAATAGTTCAGACATCATGCATAATACCGTCTATAGTGCTTACTTAACATCAGACACAATGCGTAGAATTAGTTCCTGGACTTTGATCCGAATTTCAGGGAAAATTCGATTAGCTACAAAGCCAAACTTCCTTGTGCTTCGCGGTAGCGAATCGATTTTTCCAGAATGGCGGTAAAAATTTAAAGAATCATACTCACCACATCCATATGCTTGCAACTAGCCAGCCTCTGCCATCTTGATTGAAGATCTTGCACGAAATCCCATGCACGGTGACGTATGTCATCATTACGCCGGCTGACATGATGACATCAGATTTCGCGCTAGATCTTCAATTAAGACGGCGGGGGTCGACTCTTCACAAGCAAATGGAGGATGTACAGTATGATTGATTAATTATTATTTTTTTAAATTTGACTCTGTTTCATTACTGTCAGATGCCGCGATCAGCTATGAACGTGGCATCTGAAGGGTACTATGACGGAGAGCGGCATAGTCGCCGTTCCCTGTCATTGCACCCACTACTTACAAAGAAATGCGCTTCATGACAAGTAATCCGTCGTAAAATTCGTTTTTTGTAAAATTCGGCGAAGCAGCCGAATCCAATTTTTGAACACTTCGCTCATCTCTAATTAGAACTTACTGACCACTCCTATCAGACAGCTACACAGAGGACCTTGGACTCGGTGGTTCATCCTCTATAAGGGCTCATGCACATGACTGTCCGCAAAAAACGGATCTGCAATAAATATGGATGACGTCTGTGTTCATTCTGTATTTTGCAGAACAGAAGAGCTGGCCCCTAATAGAACAGTCCTAGCCTTGTCCGTAATGCGGACAGTAATAGGGCATGTTCTATCAATGTGCGGAACGGACATACGGTAACAGAATGCACACTGCGTAACTTCCATTTTTTTTGTGTGCAGACCCATTGAAATGAATAGTTCTGCATACGGACACGGAAAGAAAATACGTTTGTGTGCATGAGGCCTAAGTGCTCCCCTTAGCACTAATATATGATTATAAAATATCACACCATGTTTGATGCAATGTGTCGACGTGCTCCGAAAACATTAATACAGTCTTAAATGGAGGTCGTGTTTTTCTTTTACTTCCAGCTTTGGGTTTCGAGGTACATTTGTATGACAAGGCGTGTATATTTGCTCACGCTCACGTCTTTCACTGACTACATCAGCGTTATGTCGGATTGAAGGGTCGGTAAGGGATCAAGGGAATTCTCCATCGGAAATGCTTAGAAAATAAATTGAGTGGAAGTGAGCGAGTTCATGACAGTGGCATATGACTGCAGGAAAATCCGTGAAAATGACCATACTCCTGCGATAATATTAAAGCCAATCTGCTCTTCAAAGCAAATCCCGGGGAATGAATAACACAATAAGTAATAATGTAAATGTTTTCTCTCTGCTTCTTAAGACATTTCTCAAAGTGCTTCTTCCAGATGAGCGATAGGAACTGTTAATGGCACATGACGGCGGCCAATAAAAACACCAGACGAGGTCTATGAAACAATAGGGCTGTTGTATTACTCGCTCACAAAGTGCCTTCTATGTGTAGACCTAGCTGAGTACCAGAGAGTAATAATTTACCTGCAGCATGATAACAGTCTGGAAGTGATTAGTACAATGTCAGTCCTCTCTGTATTGTCACAAATAAGCAATGTCCATTACCAGGCGGACTCTCCGGCATAAAGAGAAAATTACCTTTGGGAAGAACAATTTAAAGGGTCTGTCTACTTTGAGCAATCCCTTTTTGCTGGAAGGATACCCTGATGATCATGGGATGGAAAACCACTGGATGTTACGTCACATTGGACAACTTGTCAACTGCAGCCAATGTGGGACTGGGGTCCTTTGGGACCACCAGAAGAAATTATCCTTAGGGACCAACTGGTATATCATCAATACCGTCTAATAGGTTTTGAATCAAAGAAATAGACCCTAGTGGTACGTGATTGGCTTCAAAGGCACTTCCAGATGGGTTTATTTCTACTAGGCCTGTGTGGCCCACTTCGGTATCAGAGCCTGGGCCCTCCAAAGGATCGTCTGGTATTCTGGTAGGCTGGTCCGACTCTATCAGCAGCAACTCTCTGTATTTTGAGATTAGGGGTGGGTCTAGACATGTTTTATATGTACATGATGGAAATTGCTTTTTTTTTTCTTCTTCTTTGGGCTAGAGATATTGACGACCTATCCTCCAGATCACATCATTGGAAGTTCGGTACCGATTAGCTGTTTAGGGCTGCTATGGCACCAGCAACTATACAGTGTATGCAACTGAAGAGATATAGCTCAGTACACCATGTAGTGGCCATGCTGGGGTACTGCAGCTCAGATCCTGTTCAGGTGAAGGTTCAGCGTTGGAAACCAGTACTGTGGCAGCCCAAAATAGCTGAGTGGATATAAGAGCAGGTCCCAGTGGTGGAACCTGCACCTATTTGACATTGATGGGATATCCTAGCGATATGCCACCAATGTCTGAGATGGAAATATCCCTTTTAATGGTCCATATTTGCTTTGGTTCCCTATAAGCTCCTGTGGCGTCTATAGAGATTGTCACACTTTAGTCTTGAGGATTCACAGGTGACAAGACTGTAGTTTAGAAATGAGATATGGGCCACCTGTAATTATTGTTGAATGAATCAAAGTTAACAAAGTGGACTTCGATCCAAATTTCAGGAAAAATTTGATTAGTCTAATTTCCTTGCACTTTCAATTTTTCCTGAAATGGTGGTAAAAAACAAAAAAAATACATACTCACCTCATCCATTAGCTAAAGCTGGGGAGTGCAGACCTTCAGAGGAACTGGGTGAGTATGTACAGTTTGTTTTTTCACTTCCTGTGAAGGGACCAGGGGCGTAACTACCATAGTGGCAGACAATGTGACTGCTATGGGGCCCAGGACAAGAGGGGGCCCAGTCTTAGTTGGGATTATCTCCTCCACTGGGGTGAAAACTTGGTCAGGACTCTACCCTCTAAAGGAACAACTTTTAGCAAATGAGGCAGTGGAAAAATGGCCCAAGGGTCACTGAAAAGGGTTTAGGCAGGAACCCTTCTGTCCTGTGTGGGGGCCCTGGTTTGATCCTTGCTATGGGGCCCTTACTTCTCTATGTACGCCACTGGAAGGGGCACATATATGGACATAACTATGGTGAAGGGGTCACTATGTGGGCCTAAGTACTTTGTGGTGGCATAAAGGGGGAATGATTACTATGTGGGGGCATTTAGGGTACTGGGTGGGATTAGGTGTGTATAGTTATGTTTTGGGCGGAGTAAGAGGCATGGCCTTGTGAGAAAAATAGCCCTTTTCCTTCTTTTTAAAAGTTGGAAGGTATGATCATACATTTTAGGATTAGGATGTAAGCGGGAGGCTGCGGGGCCACAGCTGCAGGTGTAAGGCACAGGAGAGGAGGATGACTGCGCCTTTTACAGCAGCATGCATGTCATAAGCAGGGTGCAGACTCCATCCCACTGCAGGGAGGACATGGATGACCTACAGGAAAAAGTCTGGAGGAGCTCTAGAGACCGTAGGGTAAAGAAAGTTAGTGATCATCACCCAGTGTAAACTTGGATTGTTTTCTGCTATAACCCAGACCCATTGTGATATTTTCGTACTCAGAACCCTGTATGAGACAGCAGTGAAATCAGACGTCATGATTACAGGTCAGGATACAGATAGGTCTGTAGTTTTTGAGGGAGATGAACTTTCTTTTAGAAAAAAAAAAAACATACTTGTTCCTAAACTCACCTCCTGTTAGCATCAGTGCACACTTGCACATACAGTTGTCGTTATCGGCATCCTTTGTGCTGAAATCCGCCCCGTGTAAGATCAGACTGCTTTGTTTTCCTGCTGTTCCGCTGTGACCTTTCAAGTATAATCTGGAACAGACCAGAATACAAAAGATAAGCCGTTTACAGAATTGGAGATTTTTTACCCCAGTTAAGGATCTTGATAAAATAACTGAACACACTGGACATCTAAACTTGGAATTAGAGAAAAAACTGAAATAATACAATACAACAGCTTCCAGCAATCTGAATGGACTTGGTAATTTAGTTTCGGGCTGGGTTGACTTGTCGGTGATGAAATAATGAAAAAGGGCTGAACTTTATGGTAATTTAAAAATAGTTGACATCAAAATTGTCTCAATGAACTTTCTATATGGACTAAGTACAAATAAAACAAGTATTTATATCTATCATCTATCTATCTATCTATCTATCTATCTATCTATCTATCTATCTATCT
Organism: Rhinella marina; assembly: GCA_900303285.1. Lineage (NCBI taxonomy): Eukaryota > Metazoa > Chordata > Amphibia > Anura > Bufonidae > Rhinella > Rhinella marina. The sequence goes on along the minus strand of ONZH01005922.1, from coordinate 192,527 downwards.
ATCTATCTATCTCATATCTATCTATCTATCTATCTATCTATTATCTATCTATTATCTATCAATCTCATATCTATCTGATATCTATCTGTCTGGCCATCTATCCATTTATACATCCATCAATCTATTAATCTATCTGTCCGTCCATCCATCCATCCAAACTGCAACATTTCAGCTCATCACAATGAGGATTCTCTCAGTGCTTGGGAAAAGCCTCATTGTGCTTGGCTGAAATGTTGGGCTGAAAACTTTGCTGACACACTGCATCAAGAGTAAAAAGTCAAAATACAGTTTATTTTTCTTCCAAAATAACATCGACAAATTTATGCATTCAATTCTGGAGCAATTTCACAGGAACATAAACATAGAGAAAATCCGGTACCTGCCCGTCTGGGTGCTAACTATACACAGGTTTTCCTCACCTGTGCACCCAGCATAAACAGTAGATCAGAGCTTTACACATCAAGAATGTCATGCAGCTTTCAGGCCTATATTTATCCATCCAGTGGTGAGGCCAGTAGCTACACCTGGGTTTGGCTCCAGCTAGAAGAAAATGTTGTACTGGAGTGGGGAGGGAAAGGCAGGTCCGACTACCAACCTACCTACCATTCCAAAAAAAAAAAAAATCCAGCTGATTATACATACTTGAACAAAAGTTTCTCAGCAACTGTACGTTTCTGAAGCAACCCAGCTTTCTTGGATTCTTATACCTCTCCTTACTAAGTAATCTGGGAGAGATTTACACCCCTTCCAGTATTTTACCAAACACTGTTATAACGGATTTTCCAGTTTCGGGACACTGAAGGTCTATGCTAAGGATAAGCCATCAATATCATATCAGTGGGGTTCCAACTCTCCATATGCCCATCAATCAACAATAGTATAACAATATAAAATAATATAAAATGTAATAATTATATTGCTGATAATAATAATAATAATAATATGATGATGATGATGATGACGTAAAAGACAATATATTACAAGGATAAGAAAGTCCATCCTAAGCGCTTGCTAATGACCATGTTCCTTTTCTTGCCGTAACTGCAATCATATTTTTCTATTTTCACATACTTATATAAGGTTTACGTGCTTCGAGCTGTGATTGTACAGAGAACTATATCGTCTACATACTTTCTATAACACGGTCATTGTACTTTTCAGTTATCCATCCATTGCCTGCTGTATGTTGATCTTTTGGATATGTGTAAAGACACAATGTGACGATTAATGTGAGTTTCAGTGACCGTGTTGTGTATTAAGAGTTTAGAAACAGTCATTTTTCACTTAAGACAAAACAAACAGCTTTCATGGTGCTGAATGAAGAGAGTTCCAGAATCATGTACAGAAAGGCTCCGTCCTCCGGTACAGTCCGCATCGTCTGTCTGCAGCACGGCTACATGCACAAAGCATAATAAATAGCATGTCACCCAATGCTGCGAAGGGGTAATTACAATGTAAACACTTAACAGAAAGAAGAAGCAAAAATGTTACTGTATCCAGAATTCTAAAGAGCCAATGTGCCCCTAATACCACAGTACAGCAGGTACTATCTATCTATCTATCTATCTATCTATCTATCTATCTATCTATCTCATCTCATATATTCTATCTATCTATCTATCTATCTATCTATCTATCTGTCTATCTATCGTCTCTGTCTATCTATCACATGTTTATCTATCTATCTATCTATCTATCTATCTATCTATCTATCTATCTATCACATATTTATCTCATATCTATCTATCTATCTATCTATCTATCTATCTATCTATCTATCTATCTATCTATCTATCTATCTATCTATCTATCTATCTTCTCTGTCTATCTATCTTCTCTGTCTATCTATCACATATCTATCTATCTATCTATCTATCTATCTATCTATCTATCTATCTATCTATCTATCTAATCTATTCTAATTTTAATATGTATTATCTATTTATCTTATATCTATCTGCCTCAGTCTATTTCATTATCTATCTATCTATCTATCTATCTATCTATCTATCTATCTATCTATCGTATCTATATATCTATCTATTGGTCTATATATTGGTCTGTCTATCTATTATCTATCTATGTCATATTTATCTATTTATCTATTTATCTCATATCTATCTGTCTCAGTCTATTTCATTATCTATCTATCTATCTATCTATCTATCTATCTATCTATCTATCTATCTATCTATCTATCTTCTATCTATCCTATTAAATGTTTATATCATATCTATCTGTCTTTTTCTCATCTATCTATATATGCTTTTTGTATCTCTCTCTCTTTTTCTCAAGCTCTCCTATTTATCTGGTTATCTCATACCGTTGCTGTCTTTTTGTCTTTTTTCTATCTGTCTGTTTCATATCTATCTATCTATCTATCTATCTATCTATCTATCTATCTATCTATCTATCTATCTATCTATCTTCTGTATTTGTAAAGACATTTGCTGCTCCAGTACAAAAGATACAATAATACTCCATGAAAGCTTTTGTCTCTTCATAACTTTGTTGGATCCACCGCCAGCGCAAGGGCTTATTAAGGTCAGTGTCTAAAACGCCAGTCATAACAAAATGACCCCCATAGTGTCTATATTTGTATATGAGGAAATTTGTATTTTTGGAACTTGTTCTTGATTTGATTTAGAAAATGGAATAACGACGACCATAGTCACAGTCAGAAACTTCACATCCCTCTAATCCCTCCATGTGTGGTTAGGGAAGTACAGGACGTTGTAGCTCATTTGTAAGACACAATGTAGTGAGTGGTGAGAGATGGCAGGTAAAGAGCGGGGAGTGCTGACACCGGCTATTAGTGGAGGTTGGAGTTGATCATTAACATGCTGTGTTTTGACATCAGTTAGGAGCAGCTGTAAGTGCACTAATCACGGGCGCAGTATTACCGGAGCGCCCGATAATCCCAACTGTTTATAGAGTCTGATGTCCTGGTAGCAGTAGTAGGACATTAGTGCTGCATGGCCTTTCATGTCCAGCCCTCCATTTATTTTTACTGACACAGGCTGTGACACCATTCAGACGGTGGCCGAGACGTTTTACTAACTACACGAAGACTTCACTAATAACAAAAATAATCACCATTAAATGAGACCAGACAAAATAATTCACAAATCAGCTCACGTCAGGATGAGAGAAAGCAGCCCCTTTCATTATTGTGTGCTTACTGGCCAAGTCGCCTCTTAAGGAGGTTCAGTATGTTTATTTTTCCAATCGAGATCAAGTCAGAAGGTTATAAGTAGTGTTGAGCGAATCGAAACCAAATGAAATGACTTTGATCCGAATTTCAGGAAAAATTCGATTCGCCGCAAAGCTGAATTTCCTCATGTTTCGTGGTAACAAATCTATTTTTCCCGAAATGTCCACAAAAAAAAAAAAGAAACATACCCACCCCATCCATTTGCACGTGGAGAGGCTGTTGCAGCCATCTTGATTGAAGATACAGTGCGAAATATTGACATGTGATGTCACCACGCCAGCGTTCAGGGATGACGCCATCACATCACTGTGCAAAGTCTCGTCTTCGATCAAGATGGCCGTGACGGCCTCTACATGAGCAAATGGATAAGGAGAGTGTTTTTATTTTTTTGTTACTGGATTAACCCCTGAAAGCCCAAGATGTTGCAATCAGTGATGAACGTGGCATCTGAGGGATTCAGTGATGAAGGGTGGCACGATCGCCGTTTCCTGTCATTGTGCCCACTACATACAAAGGAATCCACTTCGTGACAAAGTAATTCATCACAAACTGAATTTCTTTGTGAAATTGTGAAATTTGGAGAAAGCAGCCGTTCTGTTCTACACTGGCGGCATCCATGTTTTGCGGATCCGCAATTTGCGGACTGCTAAACATGTCACGGTTGTGTGACTGAGCCCTTACTAATATATTCACTGAATGTAATAGAAATTGTTTGCTTTCGAAAGATATTCATCAGGAAAACAGGGGAACCCAGGTACACCCATCTACAGTTTGGAGAAGTATGGCCAGAAGTGGTCTCCATGCAATAACTGAGGTCAAAAAGCCATACCTTCGACATGGAAACAAAGCTAAGTGACTCAACTACATACAAAAAATAGTAACAGGGTTGCAGAAAAATGACAGCTGGTGCTCTCCAAATTTCAGCAAATTGAGTTGGGAATTTGGTCAGGAGGACTAATAGTGTCCTCAGTACTGAGAAATACAGGCTGATACTTATCCACAATGCAGTACCATCAGGGAAGCATCTGATTGTCTCCAATTTATTTTGCAGCTGGACAACGACCCCAAATATAATGAAAATTTACTTGCCAAAATTTTTGTTTCCTGGAGTCCATAGGCAGCACATGACTAAGTTGTGCTGCCAAGGACGATCAGGAAAATGAAAATTTACTTGCCGAAATTTTTGTTTCCTGGAGTCCGTAGGCAACACAACTTAGTGATTTGCTGCCAAGGATGTTTAGAAAACAGCCAATATCATTAAGAACTCTGCTCAGAGTAAAGAAGAACAAGGAGTCTTTGAAGTGATGGCATGGCCTCCACAGAGCCCTGATCTCAACATCATCGAATCTGTCTGGAGTTACATGAAGAGACAGAAGGATTTGAGTAAGCCTACATCCATGGAAGATCTATGGTGAGTTCTTCAATTTGTTTGGAACAACGTTCCTTCTGAGTTCCTTTAATAACTATGAGTACCTGGAAGAATTGATGCTATCTACAGGGTAATTCATAATAGAAGCCTCCTATTGTTTGCCTTATATTTTATAACCAACACTAGATTAAGATAAATTATATGTTTTGTATCTGTGAAACCAAAATTCAAACATACATTCCCTATACGCATCTTTCAGCAACTTAATGTTAGCCGGGGTTACGTTAATATATCAACTGTAGTGCATGTTCTACAGCAGAAGGAGTCGTCACACTCACATGTTGCTGAAGGAAAGTTAAACAGTTTTACAATGTCTGACTTTTCACTTTTAAGTATAAAAAGTCCAATCCCATAAATCATCACTGACGGAGAAATTGAAATAATATAAAAAAAAGTGTAATCAAAATAAAGATATTTCTCTGACTCCTTCCCAAGTTTTGTGGTGAAGAACCTATTCATTTGAACCAAATCTTACGCTTCCACTTAAAGAATCCCTGTCAACAGATGTGAAAAAATTATGAAGCAATTATTCTTCTCTGGAAGATTTATAAATGCATCGAAAGTGATATTTAAATCAACAATTCTGTGTAACCTCAGCGCATTTCTAGTCACCACAGATATGTCCGCCGCTCTGCTAACACATTATGGGGAGACTTCCAGTCTCCTTTAAAAAAATACATATAGCATTTTCACAACATGATAAGGATATTGTTAGATATCTCCGGTCAACTAAGTGGTGCTATGGCTATGGAGAGGTTTGGTCCTAAATGACCAGACAATTTTCAGCAATTTTGGCTTAATAGCCCTAACTTTATATTTCATGGGCGCTCAAAGTAATTTATGCAGCTTTTTTTCATGACATAAAGAACTGTTTTTTAATATTTTTAGTTTTAATCAAGGGTAATATACAAAAAGTAAAAAAAAAAAAAGAAAAAAATTTTTTTTGAACTTTATATGGTGATTAGTGATGATCGAGCACCTCTGTGCTCGTGTGCTCGGGTGCTCTGGCCGAGCACTAGAGGGTGCTCGAGTGCTCGGCCGGGCCCCCGAGCATAATGTAAGTCAATGGGAGTAAACCAGGCACCCCCCGCTCGGAAGAGGGGAGGGTGCCTGGTTTATAGTGGTCCCCCATAAAAATAAAAAAAATGTGGCCAGGTATCTCACCGCCGTGGAGCCCGGGCTTGTCTGCTTTTTTCACGCCCTCCTCTTGCATCCTCCGTCTGTTCCAGGATCTTGCCGAGCCGGCGCATGCGCACTGCATTGCCCATTGTGGGCAGGGCATCGGCGTAGCCACTGCGCATGCGCTGGCTCGGGGAGAGACTGGAACACACGAAGGACGCAAGTGAAGAGGAGGGCGGGCAGGTGGGGGCAGTGACAGGGGCGGGAAGAGCCTGAAAAAAATCAAACGAGCCCGGCCTCCGCGGCGGTGAGCGTGTGGGGAGGGAGGGGACTCGAGCATGGCACTTGCTGTTCGGCCGAGCATGCTCGCTCATCACTAATGGTGACTTTTATTTCAAATTTTTTCCCAAAAATAAAATGTTTGAATGGATTCCATGTATTTTCTTGATGCATAATATGTACAGTCTACCACCCATCTATAGTAGTTGGCCTGAAGAAGGCACGTTTTTAAAATAATATATTTTATATTATATACGGTAACACCATCTACTCACGATGCATATGGGAAGGAATAATGCAAGTCACCAGTACATACTAAATGGTAAAGCATTGGGTAACTCTGACATGGAAAAGGGCCTAGGAATTTTAGTGAACAGCAAACTAAGCTAGCAGAAACCAGTGTCAGACAGCTGCTGCCAAGGACAATAAGATAATGAGGTTGCATCAAAAGAGGCATAGATGCCCGTGATGAAACATAGTCCTGCCACTTTACAAATCACCTAGTCAGACCACATATGGAGTACTGTGTACAGTTCTGGGGCTCCTGTGAACAAGGCAGGCATAGCAGAGCTGGAGAGGGTTTCAGAGGAGGGCAAACTAAAGTAATAACTGGAATGGGTGGACTACAGTACCCAGAAAGATTATCAAAATTAGGCTTATTCACTTTAGAAAAAAGACGACTGAGGGGAGATCTAATAACTATGTATACAATATATCAGAGGTCAGTACAGAGATCTCTCCCATCATCTATTTATCCGGAGGACAGTGACCATGACGAGGGGACATCCTCTGCGTCTGGAGGAAAGAAGGTTTGTACATAAACATAGAAGAGGATTCTTTACGGTAAGAGCAGTGAGACTATGGAACTCTCTGCCCGAGGAGGTGGTGATGGTAAGTTCACTAAAAGAGTTCAAGAGGGGCCTGGATGTATTTCTGGAGGGTAATAACATTACAGGTTATAGTTACTAGAGAGGGGTCGTTGATCCAGGGAGTTATTCTGATTGCCTGACTGGAGTCGGGAAGGAATTTTTCCCCCTAAAGTGAGGAAAATTGGCTTCTACCTCACAGGGTTTTTTGCCTTCCCCTGGATCAACTTGTAGGAAGACAGGCTGAACTGGATGGACAGATGTCTTTTTTCGGCCTTACAAACTATGTTACTATGTTACTATGTTACTATATATATTTTTTCGGTTGACATTTTGTACTATAACTGATTCAGTCCTCAATGGTGAAATTAGTCACTGGTAGTGCTGATTTGGGTCTGCTATAAACCAGCAGCTTTGCTATACGAGAGGGCACCTGGAAATCACGTGATTGCTAGGTCCAATACAGGCAGAAGCATTGATGTCCAATAGATGTACACACAATGTATTAATCAAGTTGAGAGCTACTATATGTAGGCCCAAAAAGAGCAGAAAGAAGTGGTTTTACACAGGCAGATTTTGGCTGCATCCACAGTTCTATGTTTCATATGAAGCCTTTCATTGGATTTCATACAAATACAGCAAAAATAAAATTGTGGTATTTATGTATGTAGGTGTTCTCCCCTAGAATCAATGCTTCAAGTTTGAACTACTTCAATACATATGGCCTCCAATAGGGCCTTTATGGTGCTGCTCAGAGGCTGCATGGTTCCTTTCAAAGATGTACGACTTCTATGCGCAGCCATACAGGTTGTATGCAAACCTTCTGCAGGGCCTACATGGCTCCTTAGTACAGGCTATGTCATATGTTGATATTCTCTCTAGAAGTGAAGCTTCCTTCAAAGCATCAGTGCATTTGCCTCACAAGCTTGGTCAGTACTGGTGACTCATGCTTCAGTCGGCATATTCTGTTTCTTAAAATCAACATGAGATTGAGGACCTCATGGTAGTAAGATGGTGATTGCAATGCATGACCGAAGCTATAAGGTTGATTAAACTGTCTCGGGAGAGGTGTTAGAACAGCATAACTGTGTTTATTATGATAAACTGATTATGCTGACTGAAGCATGAGTCACCAGTATTTAATGATTCCTTGTACAAGTCATTTTAATTGAGCTAGTAGGATGACTTGCAAAACGTCTTCAAGAGAAAATACCAGTCCAGATGCTCTTATTATTACTGATATATCATGGACCTAGGTGAATGAGAATTTTCACAGACCTAGAAGCCATGTTTCTAGACAAACATACCTATGTACACAATTATCTGGTGGAACATGCCTCAAATTTATTTTTTCTGTTGGATTTGTATCAAACCTAAGTGAAAAAAAATTCAGTATACTGTACCTCCATATAATACCAGATATAGAGGTACAATAGAGGCCCAATAAATATTCTCATATTAGGAACCCATGTAGACATGAATTATAACATGGTCATGTGCATAAGCCCTAAAGTGAGAAAATATAACGGTTGCCAGATTCACCAGGCTGCCATTTTTTTTATAAAATCAAGAGGAATGTTTGCAAGTGTATAGAAAGAACCATTAAAAATTACATGAACATATTCTTGGCAATACACACAACATGCAAGTCTTTTATGTGGCCGGTCGAAATGATTGCTCAGTGCACAGATGCTTCCAATTAATTGATTGTAAATCTATGGGTACAAGTAAAACAAACACTGTGGACAATCAAACTGACAAGGACACAAATGAACTGCTGAAAAGCAAAACTTCTATGTAAAGTGGTTTAGGGTTTGTGAAGTCTGTTTTATAGGGCCTGTCCTCCACCACGTTTTCTCTTTTTCTCCATTTGTATTTTTCTTGCTAGGATGAAGATAATGAGTGACTTAATAAAGATTTATGATGGTTCATCTGGACTATCAAGTTGAGCACACAAAGTCCGCACGGTGGCACATGGAGTCTCTATGGTTCTTAGCATTCTATATGCTATGCTTACATGCTACCTCCATATGAACTTGAGGGCACATGGAGGCACCGTGTGAACCCACATGCAATGACCCAGAGCATCACTGCTAAAAGATCATTATTTTGAAGTGTTAAATATGACAATTTAATTTTTTGCACTGTGTATCCGAAATGGTTGTGTATGGATAACAAAGAGTTCCCAGGGTGATGGGCTGGTTCTGTATGGAGACTTACTGGAAGTACTTCATGGTTTGTAGACTTATTGGCAATGCTCCATGGGAAAGGAATATGCAAAGAAGTATCTCCCAAGAAAGAGAACCACCTTGCCAGCTACTGGAATTGGCTCCCTGTGAGTCAAGATCTAACTTCCCAACAAGCCTTGGGATTTGACAAGGGAATATAGCCAAGACAGATAACCAGTCGTTTCGGGGTGTTTGCTCCTCAACAGTACGGAGTAGGCTTCTGGCTGTCTCAATATGATGCCTTGATAATGGCTTAGGCAGGGTGCTGAATGAGAGATGGTTTTCTTCCTTGGGAGATACCTCTTTTAATATTCGTTTCCCATGCAGCATTGTCGTTAAGTCTCCTTACCCTGGAGTACCTACAATAAGTCTTCATACTGGACTCTTCAAGGAGATTCAGCACCACGCCTAAGGTACTTTCAAGGCATTGCACTGAGCCAGTCAGAATCATACTCTGTACTCATGAGAGGCAGCGAAACAGTTGGCTATGGATGGCTATCTGACCTGGATATTTTCCGTTGTCAAATCCCAAGGCTTGTTGGAAGGTGGGATCTTGACTCATAGGGGGCCACTTTCAATAGGTGGCACTGGCGAGATAATACTCTTTCTTATGAGATAGCTCTTTGCATCTTCTCAGCAGAGATAAGCCTCCACCAGATGAGTATGGTAATGTACTATATTATTCCCATTCTATATATACAATCAGTAGTGTATATACATGTATATATATATATAATATATATATATAACATAACATATATAATATATAACATAACATATATATATATATAACAGGTTGCCTTGCTTCCAAAGTTATTTAGCAACCCCGAATTCACTTCTTTACGTTAACAGCCTAATTAGACGGCATAGTAATTGCTTCACGTTTATGGTTCCTCTTGACATGTCCTGTTAATTAAAAGTATATATAACACACCATACTTCCTCTAGTGGAGTTGTTCCCAATTCTAAAGAAGCCACAAAGTCTACATGACTAGTAAAATAATTAGTGATGTAGTTTCCTGCTACGAATTCTCAAGATTCTTTATTTTCTTTTTTTTCCAAATTTTAAAAAAAATCAGAATGAAAAATTATTATTGTGAAAGTCTTGTAATAGCAATGTATTGTATGTTTTCTTTGTTTCCAACATTTTTTGGGCTGCAGATATATTAAGCATGCCTGATGTAAAGACCACAATAGAATACTCTGTTTCATTAATTCAATTAATTAGTCGAGGTCATGGATGTTGAGCAGTTACTGTACTAGGGATTAATTATCAGTTCACAGTCCTCCTATGGATGATAGAAGCCAGCTGGCTGGAACAAAGTCTCAATAGCATAGAGGTAATCACACCGGGAGGCCCCATTAAGTGACTTTGAGATTACAAGTTTGCCAGAAAAGCAGCCTTGAACTTGTTCAGTCACTTCCAAATGATACATTCTTCTGGGCGTCTTTGATTGAATCCATCATGTCAATATATAGGCCACATAAAAGATGTACTACATGACCTTCTCCCCTTCTGATGTGTTAATGCTCCAATTACATAACATCATAGACTTGTCTGGTCATAGTCCTATAAGATAATTCATTAAAACAAAACGTTCCTCCTCAATACAAGAAGGAGGAACGTCTAGCACCATTCTCTTTCTACAGCATGAGAAAGACAAAAACCTGAAGGGAACCGGACAGTCAATGTGGTACTCAATTCAAAGTAGCAAAAATAAACTATTTTGCCCACTGGTATAAAATCAAGCTTATCAATAATTGGTTCCATTGAAGAAACTTGGGTAGATCAGATGTAGAGTATTTGTGTTATCCATGAGAACGCCTTTGCTGGGAATTTACTACTGATGACCTGTCCTTGGGATAGGTCTTTAATATCGGATCAGAGGGGGTCTGACTCCCAAAATCTAAGCATCAGATAAAGGCACTGGAACTGCAAAGGTCCGTACACTGTGCAGTGGTGTGTCCTGGTTATACTGTAGGGTATACAATCTGATATTGATGACCTATTCCAAGAACTGGTCATCAATATTTAAAGGGGTTGTGTCAAGTTTATAAGTTATCCTCTATCCACAGGGTAAGGGATGACTAGCTGACTATGGGAAGGACTCCGATCCTGAGAACTGGAGTCCCGTTTCTCTGTTCTGATGGAGCAGTAGGTCAACCAGCGCCTTGTCTATTCATAAATTCTCTATGGTAGTGCCAGAGGTAGCCATAAAGCAGGAATGCTCAACCTGCAGCCCTCCAGCTGCTGCAAAACTATAACTCCCAGCATGCCCTAATAGCTGTAGGCTGTCCAGGCATGCTGGGGAGTTGTAGTTTTGCAACAGCTGGAGGGCTGCAGGTTGGGCATCCCTGCCATAAAGAATGATTGTAGCAGCAGGTACAGAATCCCCATTCTCAGAATCAGTGCCCCCCCCCATAGTTATCCCCATCCTGTGGATAGGGGATAAGCTTAGCACAACCGCTTTAAGTCTTGGAGAAGCCCTGTAATGTTAATATTTTTAAAGGGACTTTCCAAGTGGAATATTTTGGGGCAAACTACAGCAAGGCTGGTATAAGGCTAAAACTTAAATTCAGCTTCCTAAGCCACCGCCAATCCAATGCCGATGCTACATCCTCTCAGACGGGTTGCAGCCATTGACATGTTATTTTGGCTGCAGTAGTGATGTCCCATATACAACAGATGACCACTGCAGCCAATCACTAGCCTCAGCCTTGGAGGCCACTGATTGTCTGCAGTGGTATACTAGATGTCATGTATTACTGCAGCCAAAATGTTACATCACAACTGCAGCCCAGTGGAGAAGTTGGAGCGGTATTGCTGGACAAGAGTGGGCTTGGGATGATCAGTTAAATTTTTAAAACTATTTTATCAGCCTTCCTGCAGTTTGCTCCCAAAAACATTCAACTCAAACAACCCCTTTAAAGGGAACCTGAAGTCTCTGTTGTTACAGAATTACACTATTGAGTTTCCCTAATCACTCATAAGGTCCAATGAACAGAGCAAAGCCAAATGCACATGTTGAAGATTGTAGTCCACAATTGAATATAGTATTCACCTTTGGGGGAGGCTTTTAGGAGTGAATACTTCCATAATACCACATGTTAAGTGTCACGATTCACAGAAAAACAGCGGCCAAAATTCAGAGTGCCTCTGTTAAATCAGAGGCACAGAGGTAAAGTGATGAGTGGGCCCATAAAAGATTATGGTCATGGTATTATGGATCCATAGTGCATCTGCTTGCACAAGGCCAGACTGGTTCACCAAAAGATCCAATCCCTCAATTAATCCAGGTTTTGGCTCAATAAAGGGCTACTAATACAACAGTCCCAAAGGTATATTTATTAATAGATCAAGTTATATTAATGATATTCCCTGCACGTACAATGATTACAACAAAGATTATGATGCCACAAAAAGTATAGATGGAGGGTTGCTCAGAATGATTTCCTCTGGTGGGCCCAAGGAACCCTAATCTTCCACTGATGATAGAAAGTTATCAGTTGTTTTCTTACCTCTGTTGAGGTGTGATTGCACCCTGACCAGGTACCTGATGAGACTATATGGGGCCCTCTACCATAAAAAGTCTTATTAAATGGCACATGATGGACCAGGAGCCCATTTTGCATTTGGACCAAGGAGCCCATTTACGTCTCTGCCCTATTGTCTACTTCAGGTGTGCAACTGCAAGTCACAAGACTAAAGAATCCTTTGAATGACAGTAGCAGAAAGCATGGAACACAAGAACTATGATGTAAAAGGATTTATTTCAAGAGCCTTCACTGCAAATGTCTCAGAACAGTCTTTAAAAAAATCACCTGAATACACAGTGATTTAATGAAGCATTACTGCTTGTTTTACTTACTCTATATAGATCGGATCAGTTTATTTTTCATTTGGCTTATTTTAGCATTAAAATGTTTGCTCAGAGTCTGGAGCGGGGCTGGGTTATACTCATAAATATCACTTACAAGTGTCTCTCGTTCCCTTCAGCAGCCTCTCTATTGTAAAGATAGAAATCAAGTACCTTAATAATTGCTTATAAATTCCGGGCTTGTTTCATTGGACATGTGAACTTAAATGTGAAAAGTATCAGAATATAAAAGCCATTAAACAGGAAAGGCAGACACCAATAGTATGAAATATATGAAAATATCCCATTGTGTTTGTTATTGGTAGTTTATCTCCAGTTGCGGAAGATCATTCCACTGCTATGGGATCTGTGGTCTAAGGGGGCAGCCAATACACATGGGGTAACAGCCGCCACGGTAAAATACAGCAGCAGGCACAGTACATGAAGGAACAGCAGACACAGTACATGAAGGAACAGCAGCAACAGTAAATGAAAGAACAGCAGGCACAGTACATGAAGCAACAGCAGGCACAGTACATGAAGCAACAGCAGGCACAGTACATGAAGCAACAGCAGGCACAGTACATGAAGCAACAGCAGGCACAGTACATGAAGCAACAGCAGGCACAGTAAATGAAGGAACAGCAGCACGAGTACATGAAGGAACAGCAGGCACAGTACATGAAGGAACAAGGCGAGGGCACAGTACGATGAAGCAACAGCAGGCACAGTACATCGAAGCAACAGCAGGCCACAGTACATTGAACAACAGGCAAGGCACCGAGTGACAGTGACGGAACAGAGGCACCTAAGTACATGAAGGAACAGGAGCACAGTACATGAAGCAACAGTAGGCACAGTACATGAAGCAACAGCAGGCACAGTACATGAAGCAACAGCAGGCACAGTACATGAAGGAACAGCAGGCACAGTACATGAAGGAACAGCAGGCACAGTACATGAAGGAACAGCAGGCGCAGTACATAAAGAAATCGCAGGCACAGTACATGAAGGAACAGCAGGCGCAGTATATGAAGTAAAAGCAGGCGCAGTACATGAAAAAATAGCAGGCGCAGTACATGAAGGAACAGCAGGCACAGTACATGAAGGAATAGCAGACACAGTACATAAAGAAATAGCAGGCACAGTACATGAAGGAACAGCATGCACAGTACATGAAGCAACAGCAGGCAGAGTACATGAAGGAACAGCAGGCACAGTACATGAAGGAACAGCAGGAACACTACATGAAGGAACAGCAGGCACAGTACATGAAGGCAGCACAGTACATGAAGGAACACAGGAACACTACATGAAGGAACAGCAGGCACAGTACATGAAGGAACAGCAGGCACAGTACATGAAGGAACAGCAGGCACAGTACATGAAGGAACAGCAGGCACAGTACATGAAGGAACAGCAGGGACAGTACATGAAGGAATAGCAGGCACAGTACATGAAGGAATAGCAGGCTGTCAGGGCTGGGATACACAGATAAGGGGTAAGTGATCCCTAAGCTTAATCCCAACCCCTTTCCCTGCCTATTGCCCGCTCAGGCTAACCCCTGAGCCGACAACCTGAAGACTGGAAATACACTAACAGAAGTGCGGGGGATGGGAAGACAAACAAGACAGACAAACAAGAACCAAATGGGTAGTCAGGTAGCCGCGCCAAAACCAGGAGAGTACGTCAGGAACAAAATCAGCAAGCAGAGAGAAGTAGTCAAAAACACGCCAAGGGTCAAAGAACATAAAGAGTTTAAACTGCAGAGCAAGAATGTCAAACCAGGTAGTAGCAAGGAAACTCCAAACACTGGCAGCTAGGTAAAAGTTAGAGGGCCTTAAATACCTAGCAGACCCCACCCAACCAGCTGACTGGGAGGAGAAGCAAGGAACAAAAACTTAACTCATGAGATACCAATGAACAGAAAATAAACAGACACTATATTTCTCGCGTTTTCCGGCGACCAGTAACAGGCCGCGAGCGAGAGTGCGCACCAGCCACGTCCCTGGCACTTATGACCGTTGTGCGCGTCCCCTGCCTGGGACGCGCATCCACAGCCAGAGACCGCCGGCTGGAGGAGGAGCCTGCCGAAATAGCGGACGAAGCCTGACCCCAGGCAACCACCTCGCCACCAGAGTCAGGGGCAGGACCAGCAGAACGGGTGCAATGACTGCCGGTCCTGACACAGGCACAGTACATGAAGCAACAGCAGGCACAGTACATGAAGGAACAGCAGGCACAGTACATGAAGGAACAGCAGTCACAGTACATGAAGGAACAGCAGGCATAGTACATGAAGGAACAGCAGGCACAGTACATGAAGGAACAGCGGGCGCAGTACACGAAGGAACAGCGGGCACAGTACACGAAGGAACAGCAGGTGCAGTACACGAAGGAACAGCAGGCACAGTGCATGAAGTAACAGCAGGCATGGTACATGAAGGAATAGCAGGCACAGTGCATGAAGTAACAGCAGGCATGGTACATGAAGGAATAGCAGGCACACTGAATGGCTTCTTCAGATCTATGTTCAATGCACCACGTGCCATTTGTTTTTTGCCTCCGTTTTATTGGTGAGGTTATCACCTGCAAAATAGCCTTCACAAGCCTTACATCCATGCCATTGTGTCCTTATTCACATCTGCCATCTTGTCTGAGCTGTTCTTAAGAACAGACAATTCTCCATGGGAAAAAATACACTAATTTGCTCTCCTCCAGAAGGAAGAAAACACCTCAGCCAAACTAGAGACTCCTCTTCCACTTGGAAGACTTTCTGAATTGGTTGTCAAGAGATTTCTTCTTTCTGGAGAAGAGTTGATTTGCCAACTGTCCATCCCATTGTAAGATCTTAATTTCACAGTGAAACTTTCTTGACTGAAAATAAGTGGACCCAGTGCCCCCACCGATCTGCAGATCAAAGAGGTTGCAGCCCCTTCATTGTTTGTCCAAGTATGTACCCGGTCTACACACCAGCCCGTTCAAGTTAACATGACTGAGCTGCAGTACCATTCACAGCCACATCCATATGTATGGCGCTATCACTGGATAAATAGAAATAAAGGATGTCATCTCTTTGTTCTATTTTACTCGTTTGTGGAGCTCGGGTAGACCGTCACTTGGTCATCAATTAAAATTTGTGAAAACCTCCCTTAAAATGGTTCTATTGGATTATTTTAATTTAGTTTTTTCCTCAGTAGCAGCCTTTAGGTTTTTTCATGGGCAGTGTATGATTTTGTTGGAGATGAGCTGTAATACCAGACACTGGCCTTCGACTGAAGTTGTGCTATTTCTAAAAAAAAATCTATTTTTTTCTAGTCCTATATAGTCTCTTCGATGCACTTTTTGACTTGGCGTCTTCCACCTTTTGCTGTCTTACTATTATTATCGTTAGCCTAGTTAATCTCACTTAGCAGCATTTTTTTGTAAGCATGACCCTGCGGTTCAATAACAGAAACATAACTCATTAGAAACCACGTACAGTAAGTAAGCTAAGAATTAACACTGCTGAAAAACATTACATGTCATTAACGTAACATGGCTCCGAGGCTTCGAGCCGCCGAGGAATTATAGTGTTTCATTACAGTAGTCAGCTGGAAATGAT
Source organism: Rhinella marina (assembly GCA_900303285.1). Classification (NCBI taxonomy): domain Eukaryota; kingdom Metazoa; phylum Chordata; class Amphibia; order Anura; family Bufonidae; genus Rhinella; species Rhinella marina. The sequence goes on along the minus strand of ONZH01005922.1, from coordinate 175,931 downwards.
AGCAGGCTTTTAACACCTCCGGATTTTGGCTACAATTACATAACAAGACTTATGGGACAGATGAAAAGAGCTGAAGCTGCACACTGCCGATTGTGTTATAATAGATTATATAACTGATGTAATCGCTTGGATAGCTGAAGCTTAGCACATAGACAATTCTGATGTTGACACTGGTGGCAGTGCCAATGGGACAATGATCGAAGAAGGAACTGACTAGGGTTCTTAAAGGGGTTGTGCAAGAATTGGTGGGAGGTTTCTGCCAGATCCTCAAAAGGAAATCAGCTTACCTGCTTCCTGGCGCCAGCTCCCCGCTCCTTCTCCTTCAGGTCTGTTCTGCTGGGCTCCATCAATGTCAACATCTGGTTTGATATTGCTGCAACCAATCACATGCCGTGGCGGTATCCGGCTCGCCTTGCTTGACAAATAGTTACATGAAACAAGTGGAGACGGACATTGTCGAACCGAATGTGGACATTGATATGAAGCCCAGCGTAGCATCTCAGGCCTGCAGGAGAAGGAGCCAACATTGGAAAGCAGGTAAGTCATTTTCCAGTTGAAGATCTGGCAGAATGAGGGGCTTTCTAATAAAGCTATCACCTGGCTTCTACCTAACATGGATCTAGACCTTCTCCGATTTATTTCTTCAATTGTTTGCTAGTTTTGTTTTTTCAAGCTGGTAGCTTGGAGCATGTCCTATCTGCCAGTGGTGTTGCTAAGGTGTCAAAAGCCAAAAGAACCAGGGCACAAGCATCACTGCATCTGTGCCAAATTCTCAATCCAACCTCCCCTTGCCCTATTGATAAAGATATAATTAGATGGACATTACATTCAGTGCTACAAAACCTATAGGGCTATACAGTGCCCCCAATAATGCTCCTTGATAATGCTCCTAGAGAGCACCCCCCATAGTGTGCCCAATAATAATAATGCCCCTCAAAGTACCCTTAATAGTAATAATGTTCCTTGGGGTCCCCAGTGGTAAAAACAGAAACTCCATAGTGCCCCCTGTAGTAATAAAGCTCCTGAAGAGTACCCTCCATAGTGTGCCCAATAATAGCAATGCCCCTCATAGTACTTCTAAATAGTAATAATCTTCCTTGGGGTCCCCAGTAGTAAAACAAAAACTCCATAGTGCCCCCTGTAGTAATAAAGCTCCTGAAGAGTATCCTCCATAGTGTGCCCAATAATAGCAATGCCCCTCATAGTACTCCTAAATAGTAATAATCTTCCTTGGGGTCCCCAGTAGTAAAACAAAAACTCCATAGTGCCCCCAGTAGTAATAACGCTCCTGGAGAGTATCCTCAATAGTGTGCCCAATAATAACAGTGCCCATCCCAGTACTCCTAATAGTAATAATGCTCCTTGGGGTCCCCAGTAGTAAAAACCAAAACTCCATAGTTCCCTCAGTAGTAATAAAGACCCATAGTGTGCCTAGAAGTAATAAAGCCCGCCTTTAGTGCACCCAGTAGTAATAAGATCCCCTGTAATGCCCCCTATAGAACCCTTAGTAGTAATGAAGCCCCTCTATAGTGCCCCCAGTAGTAATAAGGCTCGGTGCTCTGCATCTTTATTACCCAGAGAATGATCAACGGCTCCAGTAAAAGGGCCCTAAGGATGCATCCATGTTTGCTACAAATATTTTTTTTAAAGTATTTTTTTAACCAAAATCATGTTCTGACGTAAGGCTGTGAGAAGTAAATCAGAGCTCATCTGTTTAAGGTAACCCCCATTATATCACTCTATTAAATTTGATGAGCCGCTCAGCCTTGAACATAAACTACCCATCAGACCCTCGATTTCTAACGGCTGTCTTATTTGCCATCAGTATTACTCAGATCAAAGATTATACCATGCTGGAATAATAAGCGGGAATGCAGCAGGACCATATGTGACTAGCTTGGTCTCACTCCCTAGAAGGGATCTTCTGTTTAGACAAGGTTGATTATGTGGTAATACTACTGTGCTGTTAACAAGATATCAAGTGATGCCTGCTGAAAACTCTCATTTGAAACACTTACATTGTCATCAAATGTGTCTGAAACCGAAACAAGTAAACACAGGAAACGTGAATCATTGTTATCCCAAGACGCATTCATGTATTCACTAATGCTGGTCGATGACAACCGAACTGAGTATGTTGAAGAACAATATTAAGAGGGGTGAAGACAAAATAGTTGTCGGTTATATCATCATCGTTGTTGCTAAAGAGGGTCGAATTGACCCAACAAAGTACCAGGGGATCCTACAGAGAGCTCAGGCTCTGACGCTACAGGCCTAAACGTCCAGCAGAAGACAATCTGGAGATTACTTCAAAGTCAATCCTTTGTCACTAAGGTATATGAAGGAAGTCACGTGTGGTGAGCTGGCTTGGCTTTTGGGCCAAGGGTGGCGGTATATCTGAAACTGTGCAGTTTGTGAACTGTTCACGTGCTGCTGTGGTGAAAGTGTATGGTCAGTGGACAAATGGCACCATTGTAAATAAGTGACGTGCAAACTCCAGAGCACCATGTGTGATTGACGTGAAGGGTTACTAAGGTGCACAAGAGTGGACTGACAAGCTAGAGTGGAGCAGTTCACCACCTAAATGAACCAGAGGGCTATCGGAGGTGTGACTAAAACAACAGTAATCCCTACTGTTGTATGGGGCCTCGAAGCAGACGGATGTTCACTACACCTCTGTTAATGAAGTTGCAGAAATGGCTTCAATTTTCAAGGTAGTACTGGAATTGGACCTCTGCTGATTGGCCAAGAGTTGCCTTCTCTGAAAAGTCACGTTTTCTGCTTCATTGAACGGATGGATGTTGGTGTGTCAGGCGAGAAACATCAGAAGACAAACACCCTGCAACCATTGCTGGAAGAACACAAGCTGGTGGTCTCAACATTATGGTCTAGGGAATGTTTTCATGACAGTCTCTGATCCCACTCATCCATGTGGAAGACAGTCTCAACTGATTTGGGTATGAATCCATCCTTGCAGATCATGTATATCCATACATGCTGATTGTCTTTCCTAGGACAGATGGAATATTCTAGCAAAATGATGTGACATGTGTCATGGCTAGAAATTTCCGACATTAGTTGGAAGAGCATGACCAAGACTTCTAAGTACTACCCTTGATTCCTAATTCCACAGACTTGAACCCAATTGCACATTTGTGGGACCACCTTGATGGTCGTGTTTGCTCTATGGATCCTCCCCCACGCCCCCAGCAGCTGTGGGATGCACAGCAGTCAGCATGGCTCCAGACACCTATGACAACCTACCAGGACCTCTCTGAGTCACTCCCAGCCCGTCTAGCTGCTTCACTTTACAAGTGGCCACACATATGTTGTGTACAGATGGAGGAAATGCTCTCGATCTATAATTCCTTCTAGTGAACCCAAGATTCCCAGTCTAACATTGATTTTACATGATGTATATGGTAATCAGTAAGAGACTCATCCCTTTCATGTGAATAGAGCTGCCCTGTAGCTTGTGGCAGGAAATACAAACAGTCATAAAACTTTGGTTGTTCTCAAGAACTTTTCACACCGAGCACGTAATACACGCTGTTTTGCAGAGTTGTTTCCTTGGATATGGTTTTCGAGCAGATAACATTACACAAAACAATGGCAATGCACATTGTAGGAGCGAGCGAGCGGACCTGTAGGGAGAACATTGCAGTGATTCCACTAGTCTGACTGCTTGTCATGTTTTGGCTGGCGTTTCAAATTAATACATACATCCAAATGTGGGAAAATCACCAGCAGAGATTATCAGTATATCTAGCAACTTCGATAAATGTCACCCTTCAGTCATTACTAACCCACCATCTGCTGTTAAATCCATTGCCAAGCACCTTAAATGATGGGGTCAGCTCAGATGGAAGGCGGGGTTCGACGTGGAATTCATTGGCTACAGCATGATCCATTATACAGATGTAGCAGATCTTAACTCCAGTGAGATATCACCTCTCACCTCTCAAAGCCATTGAAAAAGTCCATTAACAATTTCTTGCCGTCGTTTACAAGATGAGGATGGCTACTTGTGTAAAGCTAGACTCACATTTGGATCCGGTATGTTGTTCCGGCAGAGCAGGAGTTCACTCTATCTGGCCTAGCTGGATACTGCAGTTGGCCACTGTCGAAAATGCCGACTTTGGGCCAGAAATCTGGCATTTCGTCAGAAAGAATTCAGATCCCTGACACATCCCAAAATGGTGAATGGGTTCCGGTGGCAGTATCCGGCTATCCTGCATGCACTGAACTCCAGCAGATTGTTCTCTGCCGGAACAACTTGCCAAATCAGTTAAACAGAGGTGTGAACCTACCATAATTTGGTTCCGTAAATTAGGCTTCACCTTGTGGACCTCAGTGCATAGACTGCATATAGAATAGCTCTACATAAAAATACTGTATATTGTGTGCACCAATCTGAGTCGCAATCCATAATCTACTCCAGAGCTATGTTCTCAAATCTGCCATCTTGTTAAAAATGAGTACTGTGAAGTTCTTTACTCCTCCTGAGGTGGCGTTTGCAGAGAATCTTAGCCCTTGCTGCCACCTTACTCTATAGACTACAGATTATCACTGGAGATCCCAGCAATGGGACGCCACCTATCAGCTAATCACCAGGGGCCCCTTCTAAAAAGATAAATAAACCCATTTAAATGGACAGTGAAATACAAATGAATGTCCTCCAGGCTTGCAAGAGGATGGGAAATTGGTAGGACCACAAAAAAGCTTCAGATCTAAATGAGATACATTTCCATGAAGGATCAATCTACAGATGTCTCAGATCAGATGTCTTACATCTCCTCTGGCTGCAACACATCCAGAGATATAGGGCACAAGGGAAAAAATGATGAAAAAAATGATGATTTCAGTTTGCGATAATCTGTCACAAGTTATCTAGACTAGACCTGTCTATCTGAAGCCACCCAGTGCCTGTGATGGTAATTGCGGCTCGTTGAGAGTTTTGCTAGGATATTGCTATATTGTATTGAACTTGTTTAGTGAAATATTGGATTTCTTAAAGGGGTTATCCCATGAATAATGTAAAAAATGAAAATCAGACATCATATAGTACATGACAATCTCTAGAACCAGCCCTGTACCTCACATGGATCCAGAGATCTCCCCATTTATTGTTCTGCTAGATTTATATAAAGCTGTCAGCTCAAGGGGAGTGTCTTTTCTTCTGCAGCTAAGGGGGCGTGTCCATGCTCACCCTATCACTGCTGAGGAGGCAGTTGAAGGATGAAACTGAGCATGTGCGGCCATCTCGGTGAGCAGGACAAAGAAATAACAAACAGCAGGTGGCGCTATACAGATACATTATATTGAATAACTCACTGGCTATGCAAAATTTTTAATTACATGCAATTACAAAAGTATTCAGATCCAGATTCTGGTTTGAAAAGTGTAGAATATTTTTCATAGGACAACCCCTTTAACTGAAATTCTTAGTAAGAGCGGATAGGTCTGTATATTGGTGTATGTACTTTAGGTGTATATGCCTTTATGAAGTTACAATTATAGTATCACATCCATCAAGAGTCTCCTGAAAACATACAAGTCTGTCAAATCCCCCAAAAATGTAAGCACTCTGCACACACCTCTCACCCTGAAGAGCTGTCGCTGTTATAAATGATGCCCATTTGGTCTTGTCATGTAATGGAGACATCACTCAGTGCAGCTTAGAGGATCATCTGGGGGCCATGAGAGCTGAAGCCACACAGGAGCAATTAGGTCATTAATCATCTTCATATCTAGGACTTTTCCCTGCCCAGACTGGGAAACCAATGACTGCACCTAAACCCCAAACAAGGCTCTGTTCACACTGCTGTTGGGGGTGGGGGTGGGGGGTTGGTTTGGCATTATTGTGACTTTTGATGGCAAGGATAGCGCAGCATGCAGCTGAATCTGTAGAAATGACAGAAACCTCAGTGAAACTCAGGTAGAACCCACTAGAAATCAATAACCTGTAGTACAAATCCGGCAGAGCTAGATCACTGTTATCCTCCATACCTTATTAACATGAGGTTTCTTCATGTGTGAACAGCATCCCATCGGAAGAAAGTATTAAAAACCTTACACAAATGATGTTAGTTCATATTCACATAAGTCCAGAACTGTCTGCGTTGTCATTCATTCTTGACTTTTCATTTGTTGTGCTGGCTTACTCCCAGATCCTAGTCCACAAACATCGGGGCAGCACGCGGTACCCGCCACTTCACGTTTTGAGGGTCAATCCCCCATTGTCAAGTGTATGCTGTCATCACATTCCCACAATTTAAACATCAAATCACATGATACAGAATACAAATATAGAATCTTTAAAAAAATCATATAAATATGAAAGCAACATAGACCTAACAAAGTTTTAGCTGACATTTAACAGGAAAATGCTAAAATTACACATTTCATTGAGACCCTTCGGAACGAGTTTTTGTGCGACTGTCGTGTCGCTGTCACAGCATGTTGCATGTGGCAGCGTGACATCATTGACTATTATTACAAAAAATGTCACGTGACTGCGACAAATAGTCGCGCAACAAATGTAGTTGTGTAGCCCTAGCCTAAAGGAATTCTTCACCTTCCCCTCCCCCCTCTTGGACAGACCTGTGAAGCGAAGCATACTTACCTGCTCCCCAGCGATGGCTCCCCCCCTTCTTCTCTCCCCAGCCTCAGCAGCTGCTCTACGCTCCCAGGATGTCAACTTCTGTTTTGATGTCACTGCAGACAATCGCAGGCCGCAGCAGTGATCTGCTCCCCTTGTGTCACTTGACCATTTGACATGACGCAAGGAGAGCAGGTCACTGCTGCAGCCAGCAATTGACTGCAGCGGCATCAAAACGGAATCGCAGAGGAGCAGCTGAGGCCGGGGAGAGGAGGAGTGTGGAGCCAGTGCTGGGAAGCAGGTAAGTATACTTCACTTCGTAGGTCTGTCCAAAAAGAGGGGATTGCAAATCAACCCCCCCCCTTCCCTTCCCCAAAAGGTGAACAATCCCTTTAACTTTTTCAGACCCACAAATGTTCGCCTGCTCTAATACCTGGCTGCCATCTGAGATCACTAACATTATGATTGTTTCCTTTCTTTTGTCTCTCCGTATACAGCCTTAGGCCCCATTCAGACGGCCGTATTATTACGGGTTCGCAATAATGCGGACCTGCAATACTACGGGTGTCGCCCAGCGTGTGTTCTGCAACGTTCAGAACACACGGCTGGGCGCCCCATTGAAAATGCCTATACTTGTCCGCTGTTGCAGACAACTATAGGACATGTTTTATTTTTTTATGCGGAGCCGCGGCTGCCCGCTCACATAGAGGTGAATGGGGCAATATTGCGGAATAGATGCGGACCCATTCACATGGTCATGTGAATGGGCCCTTATGTTAGATTTATGTTGCGGTTTTATACGTCTTGAGTTGACATTTGTCCCATCTAACATTGGCCACATGGGCATCATGGGCATTTCAGTAGATGTATCACTGACTTAGTGTTACATGTACCAAAATGTTTCAATTGAATCTTTTTACCCCTTATTGTATGGTGCACCACATCCCCTTTTATAACTGACTCACAGTGCTGACAATTAAAGGGGTTGTCTCACTTCAGCAAATAGCATTTATCATGTAGAGAAAGTTAATACCAGGCACTTACTAATGTATGGTGATTGTCCATATTGCGTCCTCTGCTGGCTGGATTAATTTTTCTATTGCATTATATACCGCTTGTGTCGAGGGGTTACGACCACTGCTGCAACACAGATATGAGGTGGCAGGGACAGGATCTGCTGCGCATGCGTGCCTATGTGTGCTCTCATGGTCCTGGATTGCAGGGTGGTCGTAATAACCATGGAAACGAGCAGTGTATAATGTGATGGACAAATGAATCCAGCCAGCAAAGGAAGCAATATGGACAATCACAATACATTAGTAAGTGCCTTGTATTAACTTTCTCTACATAATAAATGTCACTTACTGAAGTGAGACGACCCCTTTAAGACACAGAAATGCACATTTTTCTCTATCCTCAGTCTACTCTGTCTAACTTTCCTTTCTTTCATTTGTTAATAATATCTGCTCTCATAAAAAATATTGATAGATTTCTCTTTAAATAATATATCATTTTGAAATAAACTATCATATTTACCCCAATTCCTTCTCATGGTCTTCTTCATCCTCATAGTACGTCTGCATATGTATTAACAAATACAAATCTTTTTATTTTTCTCTATTATTTCCCTACTTCTTGCTTTCTCTTGTTATTTTATGAACCATGCTTTTTTTTTTTTAGTTTGCTGCTGACCTTTTCTTTATTTTCTTCCAAATATTTCACTGTACTTGATATTCTTCCCACTCTGGTAAATTGACTCCTCGGCAGCCTTCTGAATACATGTGGAGCGTGGGACCACCACTGATCACGAGAACAGGGATAAATATGCCGTAAGTTTATTTGAAGTCCTGTGTTAGGCCCCATTCACACGACCGTATGTATTCCGTGATCCGTATAAAAACGGAACGAAAGACATACGGAAAGTCTTCCGTAGTGTTCCGCAATTTTGCAGACCCATTGACTTTAATAGGGCTACAGACGTGGGACATGTTTTATTTTTTTTGCGGTGGAACTTCCGTGAGATACGGGATGCGGAATGCATATGGTGTGCATTCCGCATTTATTTTCTCCTATGGAAAAATGAATGGGTCCGTATGGTTTCGCATCTTATCTGCAAAAATGCGGATAAGATCCGGAAATGTACATACGGTCGTGTGAATGGGGCCTTAAACTAAGGGTCGACACAATGAGCTCTGCTACATCTGTAAACTTCCTGGAAACACAAGAAGTTTATTTCGCTTCCACTATTCACTACTACTTATGCTGCAGCTATGTCAGTGTCCATTGCTGCATCATGTAACATAATATTAACATGTAACCTAAGACATGACACAGGAAATATCCCAACTATTACTGCATCCTTCCATCATCGCCGCCTTCATTACAGCATACCACAGATGCAGCACTCTATAATACCCCTGAAATACACAGGCCAGGAGAGCAGCTAAAAGCTGAAGAAAAAAAGTACATTTATGTCTCAATATTAAAGATAGAGATGAGCGAATCGAATCCCATGAAGTGGAAATTGATCGATCCGAATTTCAGGATAAATTTGTTTCGCCGCCAAACCGAATTTTTTCTTGCTTTGTGCGAATCAATTTAACCTGAAATAGTGTAAAAAACAAAAAAAATCCATACTTACTTTCTCCATTTGCTCGTGACGGGCCACCTGCCTCCATCTTGATTGAAGATCTCGGCCGAAATTCTGTGCGTGGTGACATATGATGTCACCCCGCCGGCCGGCATGATGGCGTAATCTTGCGCCAAGCAAGATTTTGTGCCAGATCTTCAATTAAGATGGCGGTGGCCGGCCTGTCGCAAGCAAATGGACGCGGTAAGTTTTATTTAATTTTTTTTGTTATTTTAAACTATTTTTTTTACACTCAGATGCCGCAGTCATGTATGATCGCGGCATCTCAGGGGTACAATGACGGGGAGCAGTACAATCGTCTTTCCCTGTCATTGCACCGAATAATTTATTTAATTATTTAATTTAATAATTTAACAATAATAATTCGTCACAAAGCAAATTTTTTTGTAAAATTCAGTGAATCCAACTTTTGAAAAGTTTGCTCGTCTCTAATTAAAGGGCATTTGTCAGCAGTTTTGTACCTATGACACTGGCTGACCTGTTACATGTGCACTTGGCAGCTGAAGACATCTGTGTTGGTCCCATGTTCATATGTGCCCGCATTGCTGAGAAAAATGATGTTTTATTATATGCAAATGAGCCTCTAGGAGCAACGGGGGCGTTACCGTTACACCTAGAGGCTCTGCTGTCTCTGCATCTGCCACGTCCTCTGTACTTTGATTGACAGGGTCAGGCATGATGATGTTGAAGCTTTTATATGGTCACTGAACTCCTTCTAATGTAGGAGGACGTAATCTGAAAGATAATAGTAGAAATGATGATCGTCGTGATGATGACAATGATGAGAATACTGCTTGCTTCAGATCACAATTTTCCAGAATTTCTTCTTTTCACACAGAGTTAATCCATGCGTCATGAAGAATTATGTGCCGCTAAATAGGATGTAAACAGACGGCTGGGCGTATTTCAGGTCCCTTGGCATCACTTGTGAATCATTTAGTGAAATCCTGATTACCACCCGGATACGGGCCAAGTTCTTGTGTCCACTGCCAAACTCTTAAGGACAAGGCCTTTATTTCACCGCATGACTTTTAGTATGTAGAAATCGTATTGTTTAGCAATCTTCACACGCGTTAAGCATATTTGCTGCATATTTAGCTTAAGTTATGTTTGCCCTTTACTACTAAATACTGTGGTTAGCCATCTGGCACTGAGATGCCATGATGATGCCGCCTTCACTGCCCAGAAATTATACTCTATATAAACGATATTAAGACGACAGCCGGTTGTTACTGGTTATACTGAATGAAGGGAATAAAGATAGGAAAGGGGGTGACTATAAGTGGCACAGAGGTACCAGTCACACTTGGACCCTGGTGCCTGGGGGAGGCCAAAGATGCCTGTAACACACATAAATGCCACATGGAAGGGGGGTGCATTGGGGTTCATGAGATTCAAGTTATGTCTCTGGTAAAGTGTCTTAGACTGAATGGGCATAGCACTGTTGTACCATTGAAAGAGTTAATGTGATAGCTAGTTACAAAGTGCTGAGTAATCAGAAAGGAGATCTGCATATCCCCTGTCATATTTAAAGGATCATAATGATACAGGATATGGAATAATTGATAGATGTTAGCCCAACATCTGAGACCCCCACCTATGTGGAGAAAGAGGGTCTCCTGACCCACCTGTAGAGGCAGCCGCGGTATTCAGGGAAGAATTAATGCAGATTTGGCCACACACATCCAGGTGAAGAAAGGATGGAGAGCTGGCATGCTTGCTCAGCTGTTTCCACAGCTACAATATTACTAAAGAAAGCGGCACACACGCAAGGGCACTTACATCTATTCTCCTTATGGTTCTAACAGCTGATGACTGTCTTTCCAGGCTCCCTAGGGGACTTGAAGATGTGATTGTTCAATCCTTTCTTCCATAGAATTCAATAAATTACAATTGCAATCTATTGAGGGTTTGCTATGTCCCTAAAGAACCCTGCCACAGGCAGAGCTCCATAGCACCCTTTAGAAGGTCCGATGCTGCCACAGCACCTTGATCTCAGCGTGGGGGAGCCGCTTGGATCCTGAGAACACAGTGGGAAAGAACACTTTGATGCCGTAGTCACAATTGACCACGGCATCTGAGGGGTTAAATGTCTGTGATTTGCATTATTACTAATTATGAACATTGCCTCCGGGTGTCTGCTGTCTGAAACAGCAGGCACTCTGCGCCAAGGGTGCCTGCTCAGTTTCTGGGCGGGCATCGTGTTTGAAGAACGGACTTTCGCCATACATGTCCTGAAGGAGTTAAAGCAAAGTGATGTGAAATTAAAAAAAAAAAAAAAAAGATCATTTTCTTCCCCCAGAATTTCCAATTAATTAGAGATGTGCTAATCGAATCCTAAGAAGTGGAATTCGATCCGACTTTTAGCATAAATTCGATTAGGCGCGAAGCAGAATTCCCTCATGCTTCATGGTAGTGAATCGATTTAACCTGAAATAGTGCAAAAAACAAACAAAAAATCATACTTACCTCCTCCATTTCCTCGTGACAGACTGGCTGCCGCCATCTTGATTGAAGATCTTGGCCCAAATTCTGTGCGTGGTGGCGTATGACGTCACCATGTCGGTCGGCATGATAACCAAATCTCGGGCTGCGCAAGATTTCGTGCAAGATCTTAAAGCAAAATGGCGGTGGCCGGCCTGTCATGAGCAAATGGAGGTGATAAGTATGATCTAATTTTTATGTTAACTTTACACTGTATTATTACTATCAGATGCCATGATGATCATGTATGAACGCTGCATCTGAGGGGTACAATGATGGGGAGCAGCGTAATGAAACAAATTTTTTTATAAAATTTGGCGAAGCAGCCGAATGGAATTTCCCAAAACTTTACTCATCACTATTTTTAATCAAAGTCAGTATTTATCTGCAGTTTTTAGAAATATCTAATGTGTGGCCCTAGTATGCTACCTAGTATGTTCAGTAATGATGGAGCACCTTGTGGATTCTTGGGCTTTTTTTATTGGGATGTCGTTTAAGTACCTTTTTAGGTTTGCAGAAGCCTCAAGGTGCCAAAACGCAAGAGACACCACCCAAAAATATCTCATTTTGGAATCTACACCCCTCATGGAATTCATCTAGGCCAGATATAGGCAACCTCCGGCACTCCAGGTGTTGTGAAACTACATTTCCCATCATGCACACTTGCTTGGCTGTTCTCTGAACTCCCACAGAAGTGAAAGGAGCATGCTGGGAATTGTAGTTTCACAACAGCTGGAGTGCAGAAGGTTGCTGATCCCTGATCTAGGCATATAATGACTTCATAGTTGTTTAATAGAATTTATTTAAAACTCTTAGGAATCAAATGGCCTGAATCAGAGCTAGCCATCTTGGCCATTGCAATTGAGGCATGACAGGTTCAGCTCCTGAGCTCTAACTATCTTCCTGCAGTGCTTTAAATGTATAGCACATAGCTGGAAGGGGTTAAAGTGGATTTCTGGGTTCACAATATTAATAGGAATGGGACAAAGCTGCAATATCCTGCACAACCACTATTAAGAATGGGGCATTCTCTAGTGTAGTATCAATGAATACGTATCATAGAAGAAACAGTGACTGGTGTCCGGGCTGCATCTCCACTGTGTCGCTAACATGCCATTCCATGATAACCTCCTTTGTGAATTAGGAAGATGGAGGGATTGCAACACAAATGCAGAAATGCACTGCACATGATTATCTGAGCTCTGAGCTCAGTTATGTAATATTTCAACAAAACAAACAATATATCAATATTGCAAATTTAAAGCATATTTCCTTTTTTGCTCAGAACCCAATTCTCACGCTACTTCAGGGGGATTTCCAACCAATCCTTCATTCTTAAGCCTGAGATTTTTATAATAACTAACAGAAAATCACAGTAAATGAATTCATATAACTGGAAAAATGATGTAACAAACTGTAACAAAGCTGTTTGGAACAAAGTTGCAATATTCTGCACAACCACTATTAAGTAGTCTGCATTCTCTGTAAATAATGAATAGTATAGTATCAATGAATAAGTATAATAGAAGAAACAGTGACCAGTGACCGGGCTGCGTCTCCACCATAGCATGCCATTCCATAATAACTTCCTGTTAGTGAATCAGAGAAATGGAGAGATCTGCAGCACAAATGACTAAACGTTGTAAGGGAAAATATCCACAAAGACATTGCACATAACTATCTAAACTCTGAGCAATGTTGCTGGCACATATAGTCACGAAAAGTAGGGAATAGTGCACCCCCTAGTCTCCAATCAACCAATGTACCTACCTACTTGGACAATCTACCCTAAACAGTGGCCCCCAACTGGATGACAGTCCCTACTGCTAGGTGCACAGGACAAAAGGAAGGTCAGACAGAACCAGGTCTGAACCAGGAGCAACAATGAAGACCAAAGCAGAAGACAACCGGTAAAACAAGAAGCAAGCCGTAATCAGAACCAGAGGTGAAAGTCAGACCAAACAAGGATACACACAGATTCAGTACATGCCAAGGTCATTATCAGGAGAGTGGATCAGAAGTCGAATCAGAAGTCAAAACGTGTAGTCCTATACAGTCAAGGGTCAAAGGTCCAGTAGTCTACAGCAAGTTAAGCTAGGTAATGAGTTGGAACAACCAAACACAGGCAAACGGCCCACAGCTGTATCCTGTTTAAATATGCCACATACTACCAGCCTGGTGTGCTGACGCTATATCCGTTTGGGCCGGCGTCCCACGTGGCCCGGTAGTGACCTCAGCGAGCACAGAAATCTGGCGCAGTAGGTGATTGGCTTGGTGTCCACCTGACTCCATTGTGGCGTCTGACCCAATATCAAACAGACGCATCTCCCTGGCAACGACGCGGCGATGAAGATGTCGCCACCCAGGGGCCGAGCCGGTAAGTACATCACAATTGCAACATAAGAAACAATATATCCAATATTACACATTTAAAACATATTTCCCACTTTGTCCAGAACCCAGATCTCACGCTGCTTCAGTTGGATTTCTAAACCAAAGCTTCGATCTTAAGCCTAAGATTTTTATAACTAACAGAAAATCACAGTAAATGGATACACATAACCAGAAAACCGATGTAACAAACAGCGTGAGTTCGTAAAGAAACATTTTTTAGGTCAAGTTGGTCAACCTTCAGCTAAGATGTTATACGAGGGGTTTATTGTGATAAGTTGGAGGAAATTGTTTATCCAAACTTTAGTCTTTTGAGTTTATGCCCATTAGTAATTAAAACAAATTCTTCTATGTAAAAATAATAGAAATATTGCAGAAATGGCTCCAGCAAAAACACATTCTGTCCACTGGTATCCATGGTCTGTAAGACCCAGGAGAGTAGTTGGCATGTATATGTGTACAGCGTGTATTTATATAGACGCCAAGGCATCTGTGTCAATACACTGTGGATGTTCCTCGGCTTTTAGATAAGCCCCTGGATCCAAGGCGAAAAACAAAAATCTTTAAAATGGTAAGGAAATGGACCAACACTGTCTCAGTGCTTCCTAAATGTCTAGACGGATCTAAAGGCTTCGGAAATTTTGGTCATCATCTTCTCATGTTGAGTAAGGTTGACCATACACATTACAATGCAGATACCTGGCAGGTTAGCGTAGTGGACTTCCCCATAGATGAAAAGATTGGTTTGTTAAAGGGGTTGTGCAGCAATATGTATTGATGACCTATCCTCAAGATAAGTCATCAATATCTGATTGGTGGTGGTCCAGCACCCCTGACAATAAACTGTTTGAAGAGGAGGCAATGCCTTGTAATTACAATGTGCAACTGCTGCAAGGAAGACGATGCATGGTGTAATGAAGAGGAAGCAGCGCTGGCATGGAGCACCACCTCTTCTTCAGGGTGTTAGACCCCTGCCGATCAGATACTGATGACCTTTCCTGAGGATAGTCCAAATAGCAATGGTACTGCACACCTTGTGATTCGAAGGTGCTCGCAAGCGGGGCTCTTCAGGCCAATCACTGATATAGTAGTTTTCCGGCACACTTCTTGACGCAAAGTGAGTTACATTTATTAGATTGTGAAAGGTTTAACCCACATAACAAAAACAGACCGTTCTCAGCATGCATTGAAAAAAAAAATCCAGATTCTTTTAAGCAATGTTTCAGACACGTAAAGACTAGAGATGAGCGAGTAGTGTTCGATCGAGCCGGTATTCGATCGAATACTACGCTATTCGGCATACTCGATTTCAATCGAGTATAACGGCGATGGCGCACTTAGAATTCGTTTCCCCTCCCACCTTCCCTGGCGCTCTTTTTCCACCAATCAACATGCAGGGGGGGGTATGACAGGCCCGCGGAGCACGCTGGCAGCGCGAAAACAGCGTCTACATGGATTGGCTGGAAAAACCATGTGACCTCGAATATTAAAAACTCAGCTCTTCCTGCTCGTTCGCATATGCTGCGTGAACTTAGTCAGGGACAGAGGCTGGAGAAGGGACAGATAGGTTTTAGCTGTTGGACAGGCAGGAGCGTGATTAAAAGCCCTTATCAGGGCTACTATAGTGCAGTACAGTGATAGCTTTACTACAATATACAGTCTGCAGAGAACGGTTGCTGTATTCAGGGATAGCTGCTGGAGTAGGGACAGAGAGAGTCATTAGTGGTGTATTAGGTGCTCTGCTACATACAAAACTATATTTGGCACCCTGTTATATACCTAGTGTGTATATGCACCATCTGATCTGGCAGTATACGGCTGTGAATTTTATTTTTTTTTTTAAATACAGTTTATTTGGCTCTAGTGTTCTGGGTTCTGTGTGCCTGCAATACCCTTTTTGTATACCAGGTGTAAATACCCACCGTCTGACCTGTTAGTACACGGCTGTGTACCTAGAAATATATTAAAAAAAAAAAGCCTTTTCATTGGCACCTGTACTTTGCGTTCTCTTGCAAAATAATTGTATATACGTAGTGTTCATACACACCGTCTGATCTGTTAGTACACGGCTGTGTACCTAGAAATATATAAAAAAAAAAGCCTTTTCATTGGCACCTGTACTTTGCGTTCTCTTGCAAAATAATTGTATATACGTAGTGTTCATACACACCGTCTGATCTGTTAGTACACGGCTGTGTACCTAGAAATATAGAAAAAAAAAAAGCCTTTTCATTGGCACCTGTACTTTGCGTTCTCTTGCAAAATAATTGTATATACGTAGTGTTCATACACACCGTCTGATCTGTTAGTACACGGCAGTGTACCTAGAAATATAGAAAAAAAAAAAAAAAGCCTTTTCATTGGCACCTGTACTTTGCGTTCTCTTGCAAAATAATTGTATATACGTAGTGTTCATACACACCGTCTGATCTGTTAGCATACGGCTGTGTACCTAGAAATATAGAAAAAAAAAAGCCTTTTCATTGGCACCTGTACTTTGCGTTCTCTTGCAAAATAATTGTATATACGTAGTGTTCATACACACCGTCTGATCTGTTAGCATACGGCTGTGTACCTAGAAATATAGAAAAAAAAAAGCCTTTTCATTGGCACCTGTACTTTGCGTTCTCTTGCAAAATAATTGTATATACGTAGTGTTCATACACACCGTCTGATCTGTTAGCACACGGCTGTGTACCTAGAAATATAGAAAAAAAAAAGCCTTTTCATTGGCACCTGTACTTTGCGTTCTCTTGCAAAATAATTGTATATACGTAGTCTTCATACACACCGTCTGATCTGTTAGTACACGGCTGTGTACTAGAAATATAGAAAAAAAAAAAGACTTTTCATTGGCACCTGTACTTTGCGTTCTCTTGCAAAATAATTGTATATACGTAGTGTTCATACACACCGTCTGATCTGTTAGTACACGGCTGTGTACCTAGAAATATAGAAAAAAAAAAGCCTTTTCATTGGCACCTGTACTTTGCGTTCTCTTGCAAAATAATTGTATATACGTAGTGTTCATACACACCGTCTGATCTGTTAGTACACGGCTGTGTACCTAGAAATATAGAAAAAAAAAAGCCTTTTCATTGGCACCTGTACTTTGCGTTCTCTTGCAAAATAATTGTATATACGTAGTGTTCATACACACCGTCTGATCTGTTAGTACACGGCTGTGTACCTAGAAATATAGAAAAAAAAAAGCCTTTTCATTGGCACCTGTACTTTGCATTCTCTTGCAAAATAATTGTATATACGTAGTGTTCATACACACCGTCTGATCTGTTAGTACACGGCTGTGTACCTAGAAATATAGAAAAAAAAAAGCCTTTTCATTGGCACCTGTACTTTGCGTTCTCTTGCAAAATAATTGTATATACGTAGTGTTCATACACACCGTCTGATCTGTTAGTACACGGCTGTGTACCTAGAAATATAGAAAAAAAAAAAGCCTTTTCATTGGCACCTATACTTTGCGTTCTCTTGCAAAATAATTGTATATACGTAGTGTTCATACACACCGTCTGATCTGTTAGTACACGGCTGTGTACCTAGAAATATAGAAAAAAAAAAAGCCTTTTCATTGGCACCTGTACTTTGCGTTCTCTTGCAAAATAATTGTATATACGTAGTGTTCATACACACCGTCTGATCTGTTAGTACACGGCTGTGTACCTAGAAATATATAAAAAAAAAAAGCCTTTTCATTGGCACCTGTACTTTGCGTTCTCTTGCAAAATAATTGTATATACGTAGTGTTCATACACACCGTCTGAACTGTTAGTACACGGCTGTGAAGGCAAAATATTGTAACCAAAAAAAAATAAAATGCGGAGGGGGCTAGTGGAATCGGACGTGGACGAGGACGGGGGCGCGGAAATGCTGTCGGTGGCCTTGTTGAAGCCAGTGGGGATACAATGCGTGCTGGTGAGGGTCAGCCAGGATCCCACTCATCCAGAATCCCTGCCTTTATGGGACAGTTAAGCAGGGGGCGGGTTACACCGCTGTTCAGGCCTGAGCAGGTTGAACAGGTGGTGCAATGGATAGCCGATAGCGCTTCCACACAGTTGTCCACCAGCCAGTCATCCACACAGTCTCACTCTGACCCTCCTTCCTCCACACCTGGCCAACAGAGTCATCCCACCATTGACCCCTCCCAGGAGCTCTTTTCGGGTCCTTTTTCAGATGTGCCAGAAGAATCCCAGGAGCTAGCAGAGGAATTTGTTTGTAGTGATGCCCAACCACTTGAGTATTCGCCATCTCCTGCTGATGTGGACCCTGAACCAGCATCTGTTATCATGAGCGATGATGATGATGAGACGCAGTTGCCATCAAGGGAGGCTGTTGGAATGTCCAGTGGGCAGGAGGAGGAGCAGAGTGAGGAAGTGGAAGAGGAGGTGGTGGATGACGAAATGACCGACCCCACTTGGCCAGGGGTGATGTCCAGCGGGGAAAGCAGTGGAGAGGTGGTGGTCTGCGCAGCACCGAAAAAGGCAGCAAGAGGCAGAGGGATGTCCAGAGGCAGAGGGATGTCCACAGGCAGAGGGATGTCCACAGGCAGAGGACAGTCCAGACAGAGAAGTGAGGCCACAGCCAGCACGGCCGAAGCTGTTCCCGGCAGCGGGCAGTCGCGCGAAGCTCCCCGATCGAGGCCTCGTACTTCTGTGGTGTGGAGATTTTTTAATGTTTGTGCGGATGACAAACTGAGCGCGGTTTGCACACTCTGCCACTCAAAACTGAGTAGGGGCTCTGAGAAGAGCAATCTGACCACCTCAGGCATGCGGCGTCACTTGGAAGTCAAGCACTGGGCTGAGTGGGAGAGAGCAAACGCAATACAACCTGCGCCCGGTCTTGCTGCCACTGCCTCTTCCCCTTTGTTGTGTGCTGCCACTGCGGTCCAGACCTCCAGCCAGGACACCTCCACATCTGCCTCTGCCTCTGCCTCTGCTACTTTGGGGCCTTCTCCTTCAGCCTCCCCTTCCCCCGCCTCTTCGATTGCACCTTCACACTCCTCGTCCCAAAAACTGTCCATCTCGCAGGTGTTTGACCGCAGGCGGAAGTACGCCTCGAGTCACCCCCAAGCCCAAGCCTTAAACTGCCACATCTCCAAACTGCTGGCCCTGGAGATGTTGCCGTTTAGGCTTGTGGAGACGCAGGCCTTCCGCGACCTGATGGCGGCTGCCGCACCTCGCTATTCCGTCCCCAGCCGCCACTACTTTTCCCGGAGTGCCGTCCCCGCCTGCACCAGCACGTGTCGCGTAACATCAGGCAGGCCCTGAGGTACGCAGTCAGCGCAAAGGTCCACTTGACCACCGACTCGTGGACAAGCGCTTGCGGCCAGGGACGATACATCTCTTTGACGGCACACTGGGTGAATGTTGTGGAAGCGGGGACGGGGTCGCAAACAGAGACGGCCTACCTACCACCCCCGCCCAAGATTGCCAGCATGGGTTCTGATAAACTCCCCTCCTCCTCCTCCTCCTCCTCTGCCTTAACATCGCCCTCAGCCGCTAGCTGGAAGCGTTGCAGCACTGGCGCGGGGAGACGTCAGCAGGCGGTGCTTAAGCTCATCAGCTTGGGCGACAGGAAGCACAGCGCCCCAGAGGTGAGGGACGCCATATTGCAGCAGACGGAGATGTGGCTGTCGCCGCTGCAGCTAGGACCAGGCATGGTCGTGTGCGATAACGGCCGTAACCTGGTGGCGGCTCTGGAGCTTGCCGAACTCGATCACGTACCATGCCTGGCCCACGTTTTTAATCTGGTAGTCCAAAAATTTCTAAAGACTTACCCCAACTTGGCAGAGCTACTAGTGAAAGTGGGGCGCTTGTGCGCTCACTTTCGGAAGTCAACTGTAGCTGCTGCTAGCTTAAAAAAACTCCAGCAACGCCTCCATTTGCCTGAACATTGGCTGTTGTGCGACCTGCCGACTCGCTGGAATTCCACCTATTCCATGTTGGCCAGGGTGTGTGAGCAGCAGAGAGCATTGATGGAGTACCAGATTATGAATCCACGCGTGCCTCCAACTCAGCTCCCTCAGTTTGCCAACCACGAGTGGCCATGGATGGCAGACATATGCGATGTACTGCGTATCTTTGAGGAGTCCACCAAGAAGGTCAGCAGCGAGGACGCTATAGTGAGCGTAACCATCCCGCTCCTATGCGTCCTTAAAGAATCACTCATCGCAATAAGGGAGAACGCATTGCACGCAGAGGAGACGGGGGTAGTAGGAGACGCAACGGAGCTACACAGTCAGGCACACTTTTGTCTGCTTCACGGTGGCAGTTGCAGGAGGAGGAGGAGGTTGAGGAGGAGGAGGACGACGTGGAGGTGGCTGTGGAAGAGGAGGAGGCGGCGAGGGTAGCAGTCAGGCTGTGTGCGTCCCATTGGTTCAGCGTGGATGGGGCGGAGAGGAGGCGGAAGAGGAAGAGGAGGAAATGGCAAGTGATCCTTCTGGTGGGGGCAGTGAGGTCATGCCTATTCAGAGTCTGGCACACATGGCTGACTTCATGCTGGGCTGCTTTTCCCGGGACACACGTGTTGTCCGGATAGTGGAGAACAAACTGTACTGGGTCTTCGCAATCCTGGACCCCCGGTATAAAGATAACGTCTCCTCTTTTATTCCGGTAGAGGAGAGGACGAATCGATTGCTGGAATACCAGAGGGAACTCGTGCAGAACATGATGGAGATTTTCCCACCCACCATCGCTGGCGGCAGAGAGGAGAGGGTCTCCCAGAGTCCCTCAACATCGATCAGGCCCACAGCCATCAGGGGAACACTCTCCAAGGTGTGGGACACGTTCATGGCACCCCCTCGTGCAACTTCCATCACTGTGGGGCCCGCTATCAGCAGGAGGGACAAGTATCGGCGGATGTTGCGGGAGTACCTGGCAGACCGTACCCCTGTTCTCCCCAATCCCTCGGCGTCCTACACTTACTGGGTCTCCAAGTTGGACACGTGGCTGGAACTGTCCCTGTACGCCTTGGAGGTGCTTGCCTGCCCTGCCGCCAGCGTGCTATCAGAAAGGGTGTTCAGCGCAGCCGGGGGCATTATAACCGATAAGTGCAGCCGCCTGTCAACCGACAGTGCCGACAGGCTGACGCTAATCAAAATGAACAGCAAGTGGATTGACCCGGACTTTGCTTCTCCAACAGTGGAAAGCAGCCAAAAGTGAAGTGCCATCTGTATGAAGTGCCATTTCCTCCTCCACCTCCTCCTCCTCCTCCTTAACCACCGTAGAATTGCTCCGTAAATAAAAAAATTTATATATTTATGGCTCACCTCTTGGGCCTCCACATAATTTTTAAGAGGTCTCACCTCTTGGGCCTCCACAAAATTTTTAAGAGGTCTCACCTCTTGGGCCGCCACATAATTTTTAAGAGGTCTCACCTCTTGGGCCTCCACATAATTTTATCGAGGTCTCACCTCTTGGGCCTCCACATAATTTTTAAGAGGTCTCACCTCTTGGGCCTCCACATAATTTTTTAAGAGGTCTCACCTCTTGGGCCTCCACAAAATTTTTAAGAGGTCTCACCTCTTGGGCCGCCACATAATTTTTAAGAGGTCTCACCTCTTGGGCCTCCACATAATTTTTAAGAGGTCTCACCTCTTGGGCCGCCACATAATTTTTAAGAGGTCTCACCTCTTGGGCCTCCACATAATTTTTAAGAGGTCTCACCTCTTGCGGCCTCCACATAATTTTTAAGAGTCTCACCTCTTGGGCCTCCACAAAATTTTTTAAGAGGTCTCACCTCTTGGGCCTCCACATAATTTTTAAGAGGTCTCACCTCTTGGGCCTCCACATAATTTTTAAGAGGTCTCACCTCTTGGGCCTCCACATAATTTTTAAGAGGTCTCACCTCTTGGGCCTCCACATAATTTTAAGAGGTCTCACCTCTTGGGCCTCCACATAATTTTTAAGAGGTCTCACCTCTTGGACCTCCACAAAATTTTTAAGAGGTCTCACCTCTTGGGCCGCCACATAATTTTAAGAGGTCTCACCTCTTGGGCCTCCACATAATTTTATCGAGGTCTCACCTCTTGGGCCTCCACATAATTTTATCGAGGTCTCACCTCTTGGGCCTCCACATAATTTTAAGAGGTCTCACCTCTTGGGCCTCCACATAATTTTTAAGAGGTCTCACCTCTTGGGCCTCCACAAAATTTTTTAAGAGGTCTCACCTCTTGGGCCGCCACATAATTTTTAAGAGGTCTCACCTCTTGGGCCTCCACATTAATTTTAAGAGGTCTCACCTCTTGGGCCTCCACATAATTTTTAAGAGGTCTCACCTCTTGGGCCTCCACATAATTTTTAAGAGGTCTCACCTCTTGGGGCCTCCACAAAATTTTTAAGAGGTCTCACCTCTTGGGCCTCCACATAATTTTTAAGAGGTCTCACCTCTTGGGCCTCCACAAAATTTTTAAGAGGTCTCACCTCTTGGGCCGCCACATTAATTTTTAAGAGGTCTCACCTCTTGGGCCTCCACATAATTTTATCGAGGTCTCACCTCTTGGGCCTCCACATAATTTTATCGAGGTCTCACCTCTTGGGCCTCCACATAATTTTTAAGAGGTCTCACCTCTTGGGCCTCCACATAATTTTAAGAGGTCTCACCTCTTGGGCCTCCACAAATTTTAAGAGGTCTCACCTCTTGGGCCGCCACATAATTTTTAAGAGGTCTCACCTCTTGGGCCTCCACATAATTTTTAAGAGGTCTCACCTCTTGGGCCTCCACATAATTTTTAAGAGGTCTCACCTCTTGGGCCTCCACATAATTTTTAAGAGGTCTCACCTCTTGGGCCTCCACATAATTTTTAAGAGGTCTCACCTCTTTAGCCTCCACACAATTTTTAAGACGTCTCACCTCTTGGGCCTACAAACAATTTTTATTATGGCTCACCTCTTGGGCCTTAATACAATTTTTAAGAGGTCTCACCTCTTGGGCCTCCATATAATTTTTTCGAGGGCTCACCTCAAGCTAACTTTGCGCACTCATTAAAATATTTTCACAACAAGGACCTAAGAGCCCTCGATGGGAGAGCTTTGTGTGGGGGCCTGTTATAGGGAAGAGATGCAGCCCTGCGGGCTCTAGCCTGCCTTCTCCATGAGCCTCTGGCCAGCCCACGGCCTCTTCCTGCCTTTTGCGGTCCTACGCATCCCTCAACATCCCCACTGCTTTACCTGCTAGACATGACACTGGGCCAGGTCGGGTCACTGACATCTCAAGCGCCAACAATTTGGGCATTTTAAGGCTTCTGCATGTGTTTGAGTTGTTTTTACATTTTAAAGAAGACATGTCTGACCACATCTCACACACACACACAATGACAATTAGGGGTGGGGTCTATTTGCTTTCCCCTTTGCCTATGCCATCTGTGGTTGTCATAGGCAACATGATTTTAAGGGGTGCAGAATTTTATCTTCTTTTTTGTCTAGTTTGGCTTGGGGTCCATGGCAATGTAGAGGAAAGAAGGTTTCCTTGTATGGTCTCACTTTACAGAGAGGTTACATTGTCTTTGGAGTGTATTGTTGAGAGGCTGTGATAGTGGCGTAATAGTGCGACTTGGGCGCGTTATATGCACCCAGACATGCTTCCCCTGCTGTCCCAGTTGCATTCCAGCAGTTTTGGCATCCTTTTCTGAGGTTTCAGGGTGGACTTGGTGACCTCCAAGTGGTCGAATTGAGATTTCCAAGTGGCGAGCATTTTTTTCCCATAGACTTTAATGGGATTCGATATTCGGTCGAATAGTCGAATTTCGCGGTCTATTCGAATCGAATTTCGAACTTTCGAATATTTCATTACTCGCTCATCTCTAGTAAAGACCTTTGTCAAGCTAAATGTGGAGTGAACAAGAGAATGTAGAAAAGTGGTGGGAGCTGAGAGACCTGAAGATAGGTCATCAATATTTATCGCTGCACAACCCCTTTAACCAGCGTCCCCTACAGTGATTTCACCATGTGTGTTGTACAGTTTCATAAAGGATCTCATTGAGGTAAGACGTTGATTGTATATGCATGACTACAGTTATTAGGTGTGATTAAACTGCCTTTGAAGATGTGTTAGGACAGCACTGTAAGTGGCAAACAATAGATGTATTTTGTTGTAGAAAAATAAAATTTGCAACTTTTCTCACCTCTCAAAAGCAATAAGAAAAGTACAAGTCATTCTAATTGAGAAAGCCAGTCGGATGACCAGAGACACATCTTCAAGAGAATATTAAAAATAAATAGCCCAGTTGCTCTGAATTATTACTTCTGATATATCATGGACTAGGTAGAAATCATCCCTTGGTGCAAGGAAGCAACCATAGTGCAGAAGGAAATCTTCAAACTTTTATTGCAGAATCACAACACGTTTCGGGGATATACTTCCCCTTCTTCAGGTGAAAGACTGCTCATATGGTGTGCCTTCTCTGTTTACTTAGCAAGCAACGCCTGAGATTCTGATATATCATGACCTGGATGAATGAGAACCTTTACAGACAAGACCTGCAAAAGTGGGCAAAGGTAATCCGGAAGAAGCATGACCCAGAACTATCTGACAGACTTATCATGGCATACAACAAGGCATAGACAGAAATGGTGCATATTGTAGCAAATCTACAGCTGACCATAGCAGCCATAGGCATTACTCTCTGTCTTCAAGACAGTCCAAGATTCCAAAGACTGTCTCTTAATAAATTTCACTCCAGGGTAAGACTGGCATATCAAACACTAGTCATAATACATCCCCTCCACTGTATTAAACATTCTTTTTTAGCTTTTCCCCATAGAGGCAACCCTAGTCCTGATGCTCCATTGAATTCACTATAAGACCTAACAGGAAGTAATGAAAGAGAAAAGGAAGGGGGAAGGGAAGAGCAGGGGCCATCAGTATCTGATTGGTGGGGGGTCCGATCAGCTGTTTGAGAAGGCACCGGCGCTCCTGTGAGTGCTAGGGTCTTCTTGCAGCTCACCAAGCACAGCGCCGTACATTGTATAGTGGCTGTGCTTGGTATCGCGCTCAGCCCCATTCACTTTAATGAGGTTGAGCGCAATAACAAGCACAGCCACTATACAATGTACAGCAACATGCTTGGTAAGATGCAAGAAGGCCGCAGTGCTCACAGGAGCGCCAGTGCCTTCTCAAACAGATTGTCGGGAGTCCCAGGTGTTGGACCTTCATCGATCAGATACTGATGACCTATCCTGAGAATCTCGGAAAACCCCTTTAATAGCTGCTACAAATGCCTACTGCTAATTACTTATTTCTCATGCACAGTTACTTTGGACTTTGCATAAGTGGATGAAAAGAAGATTACACATAGCTAAAACTAAGATCAGCCTATCTATATATGATTTCTTGGGGCATCCCCCAATTAGCAAATAAAAAAAGACAGTCCAGCACAACAATACCCACAGGGGTGCAACCCTGCCTAGGCCTGCAATGGAGCACCATTCTACCCTTGTGAATAGACTGAGGAACAAGGAACAGTCGGTGGGGGTCTCGATGTTGGACCCCAATGATCCTATACAGTGGCGTACATAGAGAAGTAAGGGCCCTATAGCAAGGATCAAACCAGGCCCCCCACACAGGGCAGAAGGGTTTCTGCCTAAAACCTTTTCAATGAACCTTGGGCCATTTTTCCACTGCCTCATAAAAGTTGTTCCTTTAGAGCAGGGGTAGGGAACCTCCGGCTCTCCAGCTGTTGTGAAACTACAATTCCCAGCATGCTTCATTCATTTCTATGAGAGTTCTTAGAAGAGCAGAGCGAGTATGCTTGCTGGGAGTTGTAGTTTCACAACAGCTGGAGAGCCGAAGGTTCCCTACCCCTGCTTTAGAGGGTAGAGTCCTGACCAAGTTTTCACCTCCAGTAGAAGAGGAGATAATCCCGACTAAGACTGGGCCCCCTCTTGCCCTGGGCCCCATAGCAGTCACATTGTCTGCCGCTATGGTAGTTATTCCCTTGATCCTACATATGTAATGGTCTATCAATGTAAATCCCCAGTAATATTTAATGTAAAAGTGGCAAACTGACCACTGCCCAATATTTAGTAGAAAACAATATTCCACGTGAAGTAAGCAGTGACCGTGCAGTATGATCACCATGCTCACAAGTCTGCCAGCTTTTCATCCGTCTTGTTTGCACCAACGACCCCCAAAGATTCTTTACACCAGTTTCTTAGTAACTGGCCGAAAAAAAAAAATCACAGTTCAAAGAAGGAGATGCTTATAAATTCACATCCAGGTTTCTGACGTGCCAGGAGTTCCTAAGCCATCATTTTTAAGACCATTAGGACTTCAGGCATGAGAGAAAAAAAAATAGCTCCTTCATAGACGCCTAGAGATTTGGGTCCCTATAGTAACCTTTTCATGGGGGAAAGTCATTATGTATGAGAATAGCTGGCAGAATAAATTGTCTTTAAAGTCGACATTATTAGAGGGGAGATGTAAACCCTTCAAGATGGAAATGGCTTATTGGTTTTCAAGTGACTGTTACTTGATACCTCGAAGAAAGAGCTTTGCATCAGATAAGTCGGGGTATGTGACACGAAGGCTGGGGGATTTGACCGCCTTTTAAGCTACAATTGATGTAGTCATGTCTGACACTGTGAAGAGGCTTGTAGAGCCGACCACAGGTCAGGGAATCACTAGGAATACGAGCAGACGTTTCACCTCCCCTAGGATGATGCCACACACAGTTTTGTGTTGTACCAAAAATGCGTGACTTGGTTAGTTGTTTTTGTAGATTTTTAAGGCATTTTTGTCATATTGTGTGTTTAGCAACTGACATTTTTAAATGCTGTTTTTTGTATGGCTTCCAATTTTTTTTTTATAAGAATGTACCCCTCTGTATTGTTACTTTCTCTATAGAGCAGTATGGGGAAAATACATTGATAAAAAGAAATGACATGCGAAAACACCATTTAAAACATGACATACATTAACATGTTTTTTCAAGCAGGTGTATAAAAACACTGGGGGGTATTTTGCAAATATCGAAACTGACTTGTATTGTTGTGTTTCAATAAAAATACAATTATAAAAAAACAAAACAAAAAAAAAATCACTGGGGGGGAGGGTCATTTATCATTTAAAGGGATTATCCAATCTCTATAATGACCCACAGAATGCCTGGGCCCCTCCTCTAGAGCAAAGTCATTCAGGGGCCTTTTTGCGGTCTAGTCTAAGCGCAACACGAGTCTCCAGTGCAGCAAAGAACAGGAGCTCAGCTTTCTTATGACAGTCGGGCTCCTGCTCTAACAGCCTGGATTTGCAGAAGCCCTGTTCCCGAATGTTTAGCCCCTTAGATGCCAATGTCAATAGCGACTGCCGCATCTAAGTGGTTTCAAAAGGAGGGGACTCCCCTGTCAACCCATCAGCACCATTGCAAATGAGATTGCTGTGTGTCAATATCTTCACAGGTGTTCCTAGAAGGCAGCCTAATAGATTTCATGTTGGTCTCCTACTGAAAGCATAATACACTACACTACATAAGTAGAACAGTGCATTATGGTAGTGACCAGAAGATCGCATGTCAAAGTCCCCTTGTAGGACTAGTAAGTGTAAGGGCTCATGCACACGACCACAAATTGCAGTCCACACTCGAATGGGGTCCGCGATCTGCATCTAACAGTCCGCACTGCAAAAAAGTAGTGCATGCACTACTTTTTTGTGGTGCGGAGGCACGGAGAAAAACCCCACAGAAGGACTCCGTAGTGCTTCCGCGGGGTTCCGTGCCTCCGTTCTGCACCGACCTTCACAATTGCGGACCCATTCACTTGATGCGGGGTGCACACACCCGGTGCCTGTATATTGTGTACCCACTGTTTGCAGGCTGCAATACGGGCACGGCCGGGCAGTGGTTGTGTGCAAGAGACCTAAAATACAGAATTAAGTAAAGTTTCATAAACTTAAAAAACGCACACCTTTTTTATGGAGAAAATGCTTTTCAATGGAAAAACCTCTTACCTGGAGGAGGGGACAGATGGTGACCTGTATGCCCCCCCACTTCTACTGCTCTGCCTGTGTAAGTGCTATATGATGAGATTAGGATGTGCACTTTCCTCCTTTATGAGCTGAGGTCTCTTTGCTTTGTTGTGTGAGTTACGTCATGTACATGTAATGAGTTTCTCTCCCGTACGGCTCGTTCCTCCGGAGGTTTCTCGGTTTATTGAAGCAATTATGCGAACACGCTGCACAGTTCTGCGGACTGATATAAAACCCGCTCACAGCATCACGGTTCTTACCTGTAATTCTGCTTCTCATTTCCTATGTGGAATCTGTCATACTGTGAATGTGCATGATTGCCTTCCCAGTCCATTAAGTCGATCCTCAGCGAGTACTGCCTTTGGCTGGTTATTGCAAATATAAACTCGTTCCCCAGCCAAAATTCACCAGATGGACTGCCAAACCCCTAGAGAGAAAGGAGCAGAGAGCACACATTTATCTTCTGAGCACAGAAATGTTTTAATGATTTTTACAAGGTCATTATGAGTTATTATACAGCCTTCATTGAGCTGACAGGTCATTGAATGTTGGAGCAGCGTGTTGTGCTCCAGAGCTGCTCTTCCTATTGTAAATGGTGGGAACTCTAGTTAATCATTTTGTAAACTTCACAGAAATGCATTAGGTCACTTGTTAACAACCTGTATACTGAGACACATCAGACGTTATCTATCTGTCCGAGGTACGACAAAGTGGCCTCAATAATATACTCATTTATGTAAAATGTAACAGTTTTTTTTTTCAATTAGAATTGTTACAATATATATCCTAAATTTAGATAGATCTATCATTCTTTAGCCTCATAAATGGGGGTTTTCAGGGCCTGAAATTGATAACCTATTGTCAGGAGAGGTTGTCAGTATCTGATGGGTGGTGGTCAATACACTGCAACCCATAGATCTGCAGTTCTATGCAGCCTCCAGCACTGGAGCTACTGGAAGCAGTGGCATACATAGAGAAGTAAGGGCCCCATAACAAGAATCAGACCAGGCCCCCACACAGGACAGAAGGGTTTCCGCCTAAACCCTTTTCAATGACCCATGGGCCATTTTTCCACTGCCTCATTTACTAAAAGTTGTTCCTTTAGAGGGTAGAGTCCTGACCAAGTTTTCACCTCCAGTAGAAGAGGAGATAATCCCAACTAAGACTGGGCCTCCTCTTGCCCTGGGCCCCATTGCAGTCGGATGGTCTGCTGCTATGGTAGTTATGCCCATAACTAGAAGCACAACTTTTTGAAGTATAGTGGCCATGCAAGGATTATGTAACTCAGCTTCTATTTGGACCTTAAATGGGATGGCTTATCTCACACATATCTTAGTGATATGCCATAAAATGTCATTGTGGTGAAGCTCTCACCTCTAGGACCTGCTCCTATCTCAAGAATGGGACCTCCAAATTGAAGTAGAGCACCCTGCGCATCCATTCATCGCTAAGGGAGTCTCAAAAATAGCTGAGTGAGGACGCTTGACTATTTTTGGAAGTTACGTAATGGTGAATGGAGAGCGCATCTGGAAAGAACAGCCTCCGCTTCACTCTGTGGGACTGGCGGAGCTGAGATACTTTCAGAACTCCCATATCAGTGAATGTAGGGTGGCTGTGCATGCATGGCTTCTATCTGTTCACTTTGGGGCCTCATTTTAGAGATAGGGGAAGATCCATAAGTTGGGACCCACACCTATCCTACTGATATGCTGGCAGTGTCTGAGATGAGACAACTCCTATGAACCCCTTTGGGGCATTTTTTTTAAATATTGCATTTTACTCATTTTGCTCAAAAATCTTTTTTTTTTTTTTGGTCTTTACTCTTTATAAAAATTTTCAACAGTTTTCTTCTACAGCTTGTAGTTTCAATACAATGCAGACTCTCTGCTTCACACTGAGCTGCTCTGAATCTGTATTCCTTGAATCTATAGTCTTTAGCTCTGAACTCATGACAACTCATAAACGCTCATTATAGCTAAATTGTTATACTTTTGAATGAGGCACTATATGGCGGCACATGGAGCACATCTGATGCACAGTGTATACCCATTATTATCTACAGTATGTGCCACAGGGCTGCATCGCTACTATAAATGACCAGATACTTGAACTGTAACCTTCCACTGACTCTACTGCAGTAAATCTATACCCCCTGGAACATTACGAGTCATATAATACAAATTTTTATATTGCAAGACAAAACATGAAAGCTCCCACCTGCACAAACAAAGCAAACTATGTTTTTATTGAGAGGCTGATGTAACTGTCCATAACCGGGATAACATATCCTCTGTCTTATTTTATGAATACAAGTACTTATCGGCTTTAGAGCAGACAGCCTGACATTTTAGTTGGCTGTAATGAGAGTCTTTAGGCGAGCTATTAGAGTAATTGCCCCTCATATAAAACATGTATTCATCTCCCAGCTGATTGTATCAGTTACATTGTAGCACAACGTTTGTTTACATTATTATAAAGTTGTTTGAAATATTTTGGACATAAAGCTTTATTGTTACAATAGTCGTGTGCTGAGCTAATAGATTTATACTTTAGAAATAATGATATTCAGACCTCAATGATCCTGGGACAATATGGTGACCATTACAGCTGCTGCAGTGGTTGTCACCCTATATTTATCATACTGTAAGGCTGGGCACATGTGCAGTTTTTGAGGCAGTTTAAGGTGCAGGCTCTTTACTACAGATGCATAGGCACTACATGTGCTGCTTTATTACCATAATATTTGATAATACAAGTCTATGGGAATCATAACGGACTTCTGTATAATGGAAACCAGGACGGATCCGATATGCTGCCCATAGACTTGTATTATGAAGGATCAAAACGGAATGCCTTCCGTTTTGACTTTTGTCTTATGAATTCCATTATTTTCCGTTATAACCATGATATAACGGAAAACAAAAACAGAATCCATAACGATGATGTAAACCCGCCCTTAGGCTAGCTTCACATATATCAGTTGTGTCTGGCAAGGTATTTTAAGCCAGGAGACAGACACAACTAATATACAAATGTGTAGGCCTTAAAGGGGTTGTCCCACAAAAAAATATTCTACACTTTTCAAACCAGCACCTGGATCTGAATATTTTTGTAAATGCATGTAATTCAAAAACTTACCATAGCCACTGAGTTATTAAATATAATGTATCTGTAACGTGCCACCTGAGAAGGTCGCACATGCTCAGTTTCATCTTTCAATTGCCTCCTGAGCTGTGATAGGGAGAGCTGAGACACGCCTTCTGAGCTGTGATAGGGAGAGCTGAGACACACCTCCTGAGCTGTGATAGGTAGAGCATGGACACGCCTTCTAAGCTGTGATAGGGAGAGCTGAGACACACCTCCTGAGCTGTGATAGGGAGAGCTGAGACACGCCTCCTGAGCTGTGATAGGATAGAGCATGGACACGCCTTCTGAGCTGTGATAGGGAGAGCTGAGACACGCCCCCTGAGCTGTGATAGGGAGAGCTGAGATACGCCCCCTTAGCTGCAGAAGAAAAGACACTCCCCTTGAGCTGTCAGCTTGATATAAATCTAGCAGAGCAATGAATGGGGAGATCTCTGGATCCATGTGAGGTACAGGGCTGGTTCTAGCTTTGTTAGAAAGAGATTGTCATGTTCTATATCAGGGGTGCACAACTTTTTGTGGTTGGGGGCCACATTGGCAGACCAACTCAATGACGAGGGCCGAAAATAAAATTTAAAGCGGTATTAAAAACTGAAATACTGTATTTATGGCATATGGAACACACAGTATATACTATTAATGTCTAGTTGCAGTTACAAGACTCCCATCTAATGGAAGAAATACATGAAAAATACATGTGAGCAGCCACAAGACATGGACATACATGTCTGTTACCAGATGGTTGGGGGCCGCACAAAATGGTATCGAGGGCCACATGTGGCCCCCGGGCCGCAGGTTGTGCACCCCTGTTCGATATGATGTCTGATTTTCATTGTTTCAATCATGGGATAACCCCTTTAAACAGTTTTTTTTTCCTGAGATTTAAATATTGATGACCAATCCTCAGGATATCAGATTGGTCCAACATCCAGCACCCCCACTGATCAGCCTTTTCAGGCAGTCACTGGCAACCGAAACTATACAGTGGATGTAAGGCTCTTTTCACTGTGTATTTTTTTGGTGTTGGCATTCAGGAGCTATTCACTTAAAAGGGAGCTGAGCTGCAGTACCTGAGCCTGGCTACCATACAGTGAATGAAACCCTTTACATCCAGCTCTGTCTGCTCGTAACAGCTGATCATATAGATGTGGGGTGTTGGACCCCCCAACCGATCAGGTATTGAGGACCTATCCTGAGGACAGATAATGGACAAGCCCATTAATATAGGATAATATGTTCATCGAATAGCTGGAGCAGTGACATCACAGGGGATGGCTATCTGCGGATTGGCTGGCTGCACGGTATTATACGTAATGGCGTTTCCTGGGCTTGTCTTCTCTACACTTACTTTCACTTTCTAACACTTGTAGCCACCATTTTAGGAAAACTGATTCGTTACCATGAAGCACAAGGACGTTCAGATTTGTTTTACTCAACTTCAGACCAAATACCGCTTTGGATGCTTCGCTTCACTCACACTAATTAAAAGTCATTGATAGGGTTGACTTCAAAGTGGACTTCGATCCAAATTTCAGGGAAAATTCGTTGGAAGCCAGGTTTCCTCGTGCTTCGTGGTAACAAATCAATTTTCCCTGAAATGGGGGGGAGGGGGGGTAAAAATATACAAACTCACCTCATTCATTTGAGAGTGAAGAGGCCGCCGTGGCCATCTTGATTGAAGATCATGCGCAAAATCTTGTGCACTGTGACATATGACATCACTTGTCGGCCAGCGTGATGATGTCATCACGCACCATGCAAGATTTTGCGCGGGATCTACAATCATGATGGCCATGGCGGCTTCTTTGAGCTCAAATGGATTAGGTGTGTATTATTATTTTTAACCCCTGAAATCCCTCACTAGTATTCTCAGGTGCCACAATCAGTGATGAATGCGGCATCAGAGGGGTTTAAAGACGGGGGAGGGGGGCTGCAATCACTGTTCCCCATCATCCTTAGCCATATCAGGACAGTCTCTAGAATTTCTATTACACTGTCCAATTTAGATTCAGTACACAATTTTTGCCTCAGATGGTGAATGGTGTAGAACAGAACTGGCTCCAAAGAAAGACATCAAATGAAGCCACCTTGTTGGGAACTCAGAATTGGTCCGACATCACTGAATAACTACAAATGCCTAGAGATGACCTAAGCCGGGGGACGGGCAACCCTGGCTGCTGCAGAACAATCTCCCAAGAAGAATTGGCTGCAAATATCAATAAAGAGCCTCCCGTCGATTCAATACATCAAAAGTCCAGGTTCTGGCAGTCCACCAGCTGCTCATCCCAGACCCCGAGGAGCCATCAGTCAACGTTCTCATGAAATGAAGATACAGTTGATGTAAACGTAAGTGTCGAGTTTTCAGTGTGGTCTGTGAAATCCTGGAACTGTATTATCAATGGAGATGTAGCAGAGGCAAACTTAGCATTTTAAGGTTTGTCGAGATTTCACCAAAGGACATCAGAAATGAATGATAATAAAAGGGTTGTCCCCTAGTCTGTCACCACGAAAATCACTGTTAAACCAGGCACAATATCTTGTAGAACTATTTCAGCATAATGTAATGATATTTTTCAACTAGAGATCCGTTGCTTCATTCTGGAGAAAAGGTACGTTTAGTTCATATGCAAATGAGCAGTTAAGTGCACTAAGGGCGGGCTCAAGCCTCTCTGTGCACCTTTGCTCCTCCTGCTTCCTAGCTAGCTAGCTCCTCCCTCTCCTTCTTAATTGACCGGGTCAGGCGAGATGACTATGTGGGAACCTGACCCTGTCAATCAAGAAGGAGAGGGAGGACCTGGGAGTGCATGGAAGCTCTCATTTGCATAAAGAATAGAAATACTTTTCCTAATCAACAGGATCAACCCTACCAGGCAGCAGGGTTAATCCTGCTGACAGGTGCTCTTTACTGGTCCTCATCAGGTTCCATATTGGTGTCCTTTGTTCTGTAGGAATTTATTATTGAGCCTTCGAATGTAGTGTGAACAGAGCCTTTGTCATTTGGTGCAATTTTCATAGGACTGTAGATAACCTTACAATACTCAAAAGAAACAGTTAAAGTGGTTATCCCATGATTGATGTAAAAAAGGAAATCAGACATCATATAATACATGACAATCTCTTTCTAACAAAGCCAGAACCAGCCCTGTACCTCACATGGATCCAGAGATCTCCACATTCATTGCTCCTATTGCTCTGCTTAGGCAGCATGTTCTTTCTCAGAGGGCATGTCCTTTCTGCTGCAGCTATCTCCCTGTAACTGCCACAGCTTCTAACAGAAGATATGCCTGGTGGCAGTTGAAGATTTAAACTGAGCATGTGCGACCAGCTCAGTGAGACGGACAAAAACTAATGAAAAGAACAAACAGCAGGTGGCGCTATACAAATACATTTTATTGACTAGCTCAGTGGCTATAGTAAATATTTAATTAGATGCAATTACAAAAGGATTCAGATCCAGGTGCTGGTTTGAAATATGTAGAATATGTTCTGTGACACAAACCCTTTAAGATAATGAATTCACAACACATAAAGTAAATATACAGTATTTAGAAAATCAGAAAGAACATTGGTTGAATGAATTTCCTGAAATCAGTGGAATAATAACAGAAATAGTTTAGACCCGGTTTTCTGCTGTGCCAAAAGTAAGGACTATCGATCTAAGAACTGGGCAAAGGTTGAGACTTTGTAACCTGAGAGGCTTCCTGAGTGGGACACTGGAGGAGAACCTTGGCAGAGAACGCTTCCATGTTTTCCTAGTCCATTCTTACATTTATTGACCTATTGTAAATGTCTTCTGGTGAGCGTTACATAATTTACAGGTAAAACCTCTGAGTTCTGTTCTGGATATCCTCCACACATTTGTACATATTCTGACTCTCAGCATTTGGAAAAAAATAACATAGTGCATGTTTCTTACAAGTTAAAGAAGTTCTCAAGATTTTTATATTGATGGGCTATCCTCAGGATAGGTCATCAATAGGGCTGAACAAAACCGTGGTTCACCGGGTTCGGCCGTACTTCAGGTCAAAATTCGAGTTCGGGACCCAAACTTGACCCTAAACCCCAATGAAGTCAATAGGGACCCAAACTTCACTTTCTGGGTTCGGGTGATTTTATTATTTTCCGTTATAACATGCTTATATCTGAAAATAATAGGTTTCTTAAGACAGAATGCAAAAGAATATGGCCATTTAGGGGTTAAAAAAACTCCCCTCATCCACTTGATCGCTCTGCAGCAGCTTCTTCTATCTTCACTGAACGGGACCTTTGATGTCCGCGATGATGTCACCATGTGGGAAAGCATGATGATATCATCGAACACATCGCAGGTCTTTTGGCAGGTCTGCTCCTGCCTGTGCCCAGGGGCGTAGCTAAAGGCTCATGGGCCCTGGAGCAAGAGTTCAGTTTAGCCCCCCCTTCCCTCAGTGCTTTGTAGACAGGGGCAGGGAAGTACATAGCCTTCGTGCTGCCTGAGGCAAAAACTGGAAGACCCCCACCCCGTTCCTGCCAGATTCTTGACCTTACCCCTTCCCTCCAGCCAGAAGTGTAACTTGACCAGCATGCACTTTCTATAATAACGGTGTCTTCTGATGTGGCACAAGGGTCTTTGGGCCACCTCAGGCTCCTGGGTCCAGTAGCAACTGCTACCTCTGCACCCCCTATAGCTACGCCCCTGCCTGTGCCCACTCCACTGAAACCTGGCCTAGTACATCAGTGATATGGTATGTAGAGTTTATAGCGAGCTGAGCTTGTACAGGAAGCCAAGGCCTCTACAGCCCTCAGTGCAGCCCCAGAGGAATTTATACACCAGTGCACTACTGACTATGAGAGTACAGATTCCAAACCACAAACTTTAGGTGCCTACTTCACTGAAACAAAACAAACACAAAAAGAATAACTATATAAAGTATATTAAAAACATTATTTTTATCTTTATCTAATTTACAATAGGTTTTAATAAAGTTTAGGTAAAAGTTTAGGTGCACTTTAAATCCCAATTACTTGGCAGATACTACACTACTTTGTGACTTTGCATCTCTAGTTGTGGCACTTACCGTTTTATACTCCTTCCAACTTCGCTGGAAATCGACTGTCCCATCTTCTCTGTGCTGAATTACTGTCCAGCCTCCACCGGCAGTTTCCATATTGCAGTGTACCTAAAAGAAGAAAAGTAAAGATTCAGCCTTGTGATGAGACAGGCGATAAAGAGTGATTGAAGAGGGTTATCAAGACGACCACTTCCTATAGCCCTTATTACCTATAGAGGAGGAGAGTTGCTGCAAATGGTGGCTGTCACTCAGGTGGATGCAGCTCATAAATGTATTGTATGGTGAGCTTGCAACTGCCCTGTACTATATGGCCAATCCCAGCTACCCATGTCAGATACATCTGGTTTATCAAACTGGACCTGTGACAATATGTCATCACCAGACTGGTGTCAGGAACTTACCCATCCACGTTCCTGTTCCAGGAGAGTTGACAGTCACCTATCAGTGAGTCTGGATATCGGGCCATTCGGGTCGCTGACTTGTTGTCCAATCCCAGGGCATTTAACTCAGGCATTTACTGCTTGTCAGAGCCTGTAAGTCTTTGATTCCTGGCTCCAGTTTGGTCTTTGTGCTGCTTTTCTGTTGGACCATACTGTGTATTGACCTTGGATTGTTTCAGGATTTACCCGTTGTCTACTGACTCGTTTTCTACTGATTCTTGTTATTTGATTATTTGGTTTGTCTCTGGATTAACCTCTTGTCTACTAACTCGTTTTCTACTGATTCTCGTGAGTTGATTCTTTGGCTTGTTTCTGGATCAACCTCTTGTCTAATGATTAGATTTCTACTGATTCTCCTGGTTTAGAATCTGGCTTGTTTTACTCCCCTGCTTCTCCTTGGCATCTGATTGGTCTGCAACCTGTGAGCTTGCACCTGTTTTCTGCCACCTAACTCCACAGATGTAACCTGTATTCCAACTGGCCTCAGGTGAACCTGGATACCTAGGGGTAGCATTAGATCTGCTAACCTATATCTAGAACGGAGCACTCCAAGCATTTTCTATGGGGCCGGCGAAAATAGCCAAGCGCTGGCTTGGCTATTTCAGTCAGCCCCATAGAAATGAATGGGAGCGGGGGCTGCACATGCGTGGTATGCTTCCATTCACTTGTATGGGGAGTTGGCTTGGTGGTGGCCAGACCGGAGTCCTCTAGCCACCACCTTGCAGGGCTTCGTTCTCAACATAGGTGCGAGTCCTACCAATGCCTCCATTGTCCATGATGAGACAACCCCTTTAAGTTTGTCGCACGGCCTGATGAAGGAAGTGGCAAGGTTCTGTAGAGGCCTGCAACTCCACATAACTTTGGCGCTTCCTCCAGAAGTACAGAGACATTTAAGACCAGCATCTAAATAGCCCTACAGTATGTGTAGGGAATGGAGGAACACTGCACTATAACCTTCTGGTTCTTGTTTGGAAAGGCTCTAAATCATTTCTGCTGATGGTTCACTGGCTTCGATTAAAATATATCCACTAGCTTTCACCTCCCTCGTTGTCATAAATGAGATATTCCCTGTATATTTGGAGAAGTAAATCCATACGTCGTAAGGACTTGATGCCGTGTGAAATTTCTAATGGCGTCTTTGTCTCCTTCTAATGGACTCTTTGAACCTGTGTGGAAACTAAACATGAACTGCCCCATCATCTGTGCCGATCTTGAGATGATTAACAACAAAAATAAATCTGTAATAGCTGACATATAGTGAAGCGGATCAGGCTGCCATGTTTTTGTAGCTTAGTGACTGCTTGGTGTGGTGGACAGGGTTGGGAGCTACCGCATTTAGTGCTTAGTGCTCATGATAATTCTGGATATAACCTAGGAAGCTTTATAAAGGAGCTGGGGGGCACCTAAAGTATGACCGAGGAGTAATTTCAACTTTTATGAGACCGTCTGCAGCTTCTCAGTTCCAACTTTCCATATGTTGGTCTGATTTATAAGCAGAGCTGCTCCTCTTAACAATCACCATGCGCTGTGTGCATGTGTTGGTACAGAGTCAAATCTAGCGTGCCCAAAACACACTTCTCCATAATCCCTCTGCCCTCTCACACATTCTCAGATTATGTCTTATGGAAACCAGCGGTGTCTTGAAATCTTGGAAGCTTGGAAAACCCGTCCTTTATACAAGTCACGGCTTATTTGTGGATTAGAGAAGTACAAAGCAGGTGTGAAAATGGAACGGCCTGAAGTGACACTGGGCAGGAAGCCATTTTTAGTAAGGGATTCTCTGGAAATGCATAAATGCAGATTAAGGCTCAAGTAGCATATCTTCAATGGAGGCAGACTATGCAACTGCTATAAGGCCTGGGGGGAGGGGGGCTGGCTCTGAATTTCTTTTTCTTCTCCTGACGAGCAAAAACACTAAATTTTCATGCAGCCACCACTAGGGGAAGCTAAATGCAAAGATATTGTGTCAGCTTCCAGTAAATGGCAACTGTATACATTATTAGGCTC
Organism: Rhinella marina; assembly: GCA_900303285.1. NCBI lineage: Eukaryota > Metazoa > Chordata > Amphibia > Anura > Bufonidae > Rhinella > Rhinella marina. The sequence continues at coordinate 137,189 of ONZH01005922.1, read as the reverse complement.
TAAGCTCCCCCTAGTGGTGGCTGCGAGCAGACAGCTTTGTAACAGGAGAGAAGGAGAAGTTTTCTGCCAGTTTTATAGTGTGAATACATTGAGAAATATGGTGGTCAGAATGAGCACTATATTTATAAGGCCCCTGTTCCATTTTTTATGACGTAGATGTCACATAAAGGAGGAGAGGTGGAGGGTGACTTTATTAAATTTAAAATTCTTCTGCTTAATTAAAAAAAAAAAAAAAAACTTTGTCAGTAATATTAGATGTTGTACTTTGTATTCTGCATTGCCTGGGAGTGATTATCTGATTCTCTCACATGTAATGGGATACTGGGTGCGGAAGGGGGGTCCATACTAAGTTTTGCTATGGGGCCCTATGGGATCTGTGGGCTGTAATTTGCTAATATTCTCTGTCACAGTCCTGTCTCGGAGACCACGGCTGCAGGAGATATTTCTGCTTACTCAGATGGACAAGCGGTATGTGCGCAGGCAGGGATTGTATGGACGTATCCTTCTTCCTTGGATTAGATGTTAGTAATCCTTTCTGCAGCTGCACTCCCGGCCATCATCTCTCAGGGAAGGAAGTGCAATATTGAGTAGATTAGTAAATAATAGACTAATATGTCTTATGTTCTGTTAGCTAAGTGATATTTAGGAGAATCCTCAGCCAAAAGTGGATGTGCTGTACAGGCCGTAATTTTTAAAGCTCAGCTGTGTGTGCCCCAGACATCTCCAGGTTTGCACGTCTGGGGTTGGTACGAGCTGTAGGCTAGCTTACAAATCTGCAAGGTACAATATACCATTTGCAAGTCATCAGTGAACGTTATTGAGGATACCCCTGGTAAGTGATCAGGGGTCCCGTGCAAAGTCCACAAGGTGTTTTCAGGCTATTGATAACCCATCCTTTGGATAAGCCATTAGTATCATCAGTGACTGATCATCTGACTCCCAGTAGCCTGGTATTGATTGCCTGTTACAGCACCATACAATTTGTAGGGGATGTACCTGATATTGCAGCTCATTCCGATTTACAGGCAGCTGCAGTACCAGTCTGGAACTGGCTGAACAGGCTGAACTGGATGGACAGATGTCTTTTTTCGGCCTTACAAACTATGTTACTATGTTACTATGTTACTATGTAGTCACAGCCCCTATAAAATATATGGCGCTGTGCCTGGTAAAAAATTAAAGCGGTATTCCAGTTGTTACAAGTTACCCCCTATCCACATAATAGGAGATAGCTATTAGATCGGTCTTACCTCTACAAAGGGGACCCAATACACCATGGAGCCCCCCCAAACTGAATGAAGTGACAGGATGGTCATGCCAACTTCTGCTCCATTCATCTCTACGTGACTTCCAGAAATAGCGGAGCGCTGTAATTGGCTGTCTAAGGAAACTCCTTTAGAAATGAACGGAGCGGTAGTGCGCATGCGAGACCTGCCACTCTGTTTTGGAGTAGGAAGGTGGGAGGGGTTCAAGGGGTATAGAATCCCCAATCTTGTGATTAGTGAGGGTCTCAGTGGTAGGACTTCACCAATCTAGTAGTTATTCCTGTGGATAGGGGATAAGTTGTAACAAACAGAATACCCCTTTAATGGGGAGGAAACAGTCTCCTCAGTTGGCTGACTGGTGGGGCTGCATGGAGTATTCTGTTTATATAGCCCTTGTAATAAACAGGAGAACTCTAATAGAACTTCAGAAGTTCAAAGCAAAGTCAAAGTTGGATTTATAAAGTAGGTTTTTCTGAACTTTTACCTTTGGTATCTGGTTTCACAAATATTCCCATCAGGGAGATCTGATTTTATAGTATCTGTCAGTGAGCGAGCACAGGAGTGACTACTGGGGGGATCCAGGTGACAGCCATGATTTAGCTCTGCAGCTTTGCTGGGTATAAACTACTTCCAGGCTTATGATATAGGTCAGTCCTCATACAGAACATGTCAGTAGGAAATATCACCAGACATGTGGCTGAGGTGTTCTGAACATGGATCCGTCATGTAGTGTAGTAAATGTCATTACCTTTTTGGGTTCAGATACGTTGTTGATATATATGGTGTATACGCCACTCTTGTTGAACCCTGCGTGATACAGATCTGCACAGTCTCTGAATGGTTTTTCCTCTTCTCTCTTTGAATTCTTTATGGAAACTGTGAAAACAAAAGAAAAAATGTAAATTCAGTAGAACTAATGGTGACTTTAAATGAACCATGCTGAGGTCACAGGACAATACTGGAGACCGTCCGGAATAAAGGTTTTATAGAGTTGTGACATCACAGGATATGACTACCTGCAGATTGGCCGACTGCACAGCATTATGGGTGATGTTGCATTTCCGGGCTTGTCTCCTCTACACTTATTTTCACTTTCTAACAAGTGTAGCTGCAATTTTAGTTTAACTGATCTGTTACCATGAACCAAGAGGAAATTTGGATTCGTTTAGAATCAAAGTTTTCCTAAACTTTGGACTGAATTCTGGTTCGAATGCTTCTCTTCACTCAACACTAGCTTCTAATAAAGAAAAAAATGCTTAAAATTCTGCAGATTAAACCATTGATGAGCTGAGGTAACGAACCACAACACAGAAAAATCCTTCCCTTCCAGTTTCCTCCTGTCAGTATTACAATGAAGATGACTTTGTTAAAGTTCACCCACCCGGCTCCATCATATTGACATGGCTTTAAGTGCTCAGCAAACTTTGCAGGTGCCTGAGTGGTTGTACATGAACCGGATCTGTCCTTCTGTCCACACTGAACTATGGAATGGAAATCTGAGACGGGGATAACGCTTCATTGGAGCTAATAGACCACACTGACCATTCATGTCCAGCAGACCTCAGAGAGACTGAGAATGCACAAGGCACTGACCAGAAACCAGAACATGAAACGACCCAGGTTCTGCTTCATTTCAACTCAAGTGAACTTTCCAGAAAGCCTTTTGTAGTCAGAAGGAGGATGATGTAAACTGAAGAAAACTGCGGATTTATAAAAAAAAAAACCCTCCCAATAGACTCTCCACTCAATAGAAATGCGGTCATTCTCCGGTTAGAGAATATAGCTGTCGAAAAAAATGAAGACCTCAGTTTCTGCATATTCCTCAAATGCACACAGACAAGTCTCTTGATATCACAGACTTTCTCAATTTCTTTCTTCCAACATCTTACTCTACATATGGTTCTTGTGAGGGATCTAAACGTCTAAACGTTTCTGAAAGTGGATCTGTCAGCATGCTATGTTGCTTTGCTTAAAGGGGTTGGGATTGGGAAGTCTCGAGTGAAATTTCGAAAATGGCATTAACAGCTATGTTCTGTGAAAGGAAACCCTAAATCTCCTCATTGCTTACCTCAGCTCTTCATTTCAAGGCCCTATGCTGCCCGTGGATAGGCTGGTTTTGGTGGCCTCGCCTCAATAGGAGTGAAGGTGGCCGCATGAACGGTGATTTACCCACATGACCAACTCCCTGGCTGGATCCACTTCTGCATGACTGCATGAGTAGTTACCAACAGGAAACTCTGTATCTGCACTGGCTCAGAAGTGGATGCAACTGGGTGACAGCCAGGAAGGTAAATGTTAGGGTAAATCATGGAACCACCACCATCTTGATTCCTATGTAAGTGGAAGTATCAATTTGAATTACTTCAGATACATATATAATAGCAATCATGTTATATGAATTTTTTATAACGTTCAAAAAGCAAAAAATAAAAGCAATTATATCAGTTTTTTTAAAGGTGACCTAAGCCTTTGGTGAAACCACCAAGGTGCAGCACAGATTCTCAAAGGGTTCTTTAGCTTTGGGTTTCATCGACTCTGCTTGCCTTGGAGTACAGATCCATGGAAAGCATATAGGACCTGTACTCTGCACACTGGTACAGCAGAGAAGATGAAACCCAAAGGTGCAGAGCACTCTGAGAAGCTGTGCTGCCCCTTCATGGTTTCACCAAAGGTTAAAGTCTCTTTCTAACATTCACAGCACTCCATTTTACATATGTTTAACCTTTTTTTGTCTCATTAGCTTAATTTGTATTTCTAAACTTTTTTTTTTTTTTTTTAGCTTTAGCTCCTAAAGAAGCAGCCCACTATGGCCATGAGAACCACAGGATTTTATGAATTGTGGCCCCATTGCTTATATATATATATATATATATATATATATATATATATATTCATGTTATTTGCTTGTCAGGTTGTTAGATTATATGGAGTTTGAAAAGTCATCACCAGGAAGGGTACAAAACAGAGAACTCCACCTAGTCTACACCAGAAATAATAGAGAATTCATCATAAGAAGCAGAAGTCCTGACACAGACCATGTGAAATGTTGTCCCTCTTCCCATTCCAACATTAATATTTATATGCACAGAGTATACATTAGATGAAAGTTCACTGTTATTAGAAAATCAGTAATTATGAAACAAGAATGTTACATGGCACTTTCCCACTAGAGAAAATGCTGACTCAAGTATAGGAAAGAAAAACAAAGTGTGACTCTAACCCGTCCAGTGTCCGGACCACTAATAGCAAAATACCACAGGTCCTGCTTCTGATGGATTCAGCCTATTCACTCACTTTAAAGGCTAAATGCACCAATACAACCCAACTTTTCTCTGCTCCAGTGCATCAGGTATAAAAAAAGTGTATACATCTTATATGTAGACCAATTATTTTCATAAACATTTGCTGTATAGTCTGGTCCTGCAGTCATATTCCTTTCCATTAGGTCCATACTTCCTTCTAATCTGCTGAATATGTATACATAGGATGTAGGGGATAGAAGGGAGTATGTCTACAGGCTCAGACTACACAGGGGTTTTTATGTAGTCTGTTACTATGGAAACACACTGATATCCATAGGAATTGTAGACACAAATTGGTAAGATACCCTTTTTTAATCAATTATACGGCGTGTGAAGTTTCATTTTCAGTATATTGGAATAACAACCTGAAGCCATTACACTTCACCGGGCCTCTATTGACCACCAGAATAATCACATTGGGATCAATGTGGGTATTCTCAAAAATGTTCCCCAAATATAATATCACAGAGACAAATATCAGTGTAAATAGAGCCTTAAACTCATGCATTTGCTTCATTGAATTATGACATAAAACTATTTAGGATTACATAGGTTGCAACCATCAGGAAACCCCCTCTCCATATGTCATATTACAGCATTTTGACTTCATAAAAGGTAATCCCCTGCTTGGGATCCCACTCCATGAGCCAGAAAGGAAAGTTGTCCCACTGGCGCATCTTCGAGATGTGTATGTATGATGTGATTGCCACAGCACCTCTAATGTCGAAGGGGTTGTTTGTAATGAGTCCAATCCTTTAAGTAGACAATTACTTAAAGCAAACATCTAGGCCTTCTATAGTAAGGCTCATTGCCTCCATATTTGTTCAGAAATTACCTGAAGTCTGTCTTCTTCTCACTGATGGTTTAATAATTTGTACTTTATAGTTAAGGGCGTAGCTATAGGGGTGCAGACGTAGCAGCCATTACCAGGCACATGAGCCTGAGGAGCCCAAAGACCCTTCTGCCACATAAGAAGATTGTGGTATTATAGAAAGTGCATGGTGGTCAAGTTACACCTCTGGCTGGAGGGAAGGGGATAGGTCAAGAATTTGGCATAGGGGGGGTTTCATTTAAATTTTTGCCTTAGTCAAAAATTTTGGCCACAAAGCACTTAGGGATGGGGGGCCCAAGCTGGACTCTTGGACTAGGGCCCATGAGCCTTTAGCTATGCCTCTGTTTATAGTCATTTTGCTCTTGCTATACTGGAAACCAGCTCTACCTGCACTGAGTTCCTGGTCTGCCTGCAACAGACTTGCGTTTGTACAAAGCAGCCAATCAGAGGAGACAAAGCCGCAGGGGGAGAGAGAGAGCAGAAGCCTGAGCCAATGATAAGACAGGAGGTCTGTCTTAGACTACTTATGCCCCTCTGTAGACCAGGGATGCCCAACCTGCGGCCCTCCAGCCACAAAACTACAACTCCCACAATGACCTGCTGTAGACCGATAGCTGTAGGCTATCCAGGCATGCCGGGAGTTATAATTCTGCAAGATCTGGAGGGCTGCAGGTTGGGCATCCCTGCTGTAGACACTGCTTCTAAACTGCTGTCACAGATCTGTCTAATAGTTTCCAGCAAAAAATAGCCAAGAAAAAAGACCATGAGGAAACTAGCAGGTAATTGTCCTCTGTAGATAATGAGAGCCCCATTTTGGCAGTTGTCACTGATCCTCTGTCAGTGCATAACATCAGGATGCTCCCAGATATTAAATTATTTCGCAACAGGATTTTGGGGAATTCAAAACTTATGTGTCTAGTTTTTTCTAAAGGTTGCATTATTTGGCATTTAAGACTTTGCGAAATCTCAGTTTTCTACCCCCGCCCCAACACGGTGTCCTGTCGGTATAACGGTATTTACTAAGGGTAAATGCACACGTTCAGGATTTATTTGCGGACAATCCGCACTGAAATCTGCAGGTGTTCGCAGGGAAATCCGCGTGGTCAATCTGCATCAATTGGTGCGGATTTGCGTGCGGATTTGCATAGAGATTTGCAAGCAGATTTGGTGCGGTTTTTCCGCTTTCAAATTTTACTCTCTCCATTGAAGTGCATGTAGAAAATCCGGTTAGGAAAAATAAACTAAATTGACATGCTGTACATGAGAATTTCAAATTTTCATTTAATAGCATATAATGTACATGACCTATAGTGTGGATTTTCCACATGCAAATCTGCATGCAGTCCTGATCCTGTGCATTTCCCCTAAGTGCAGCCTCACTTCACTTATGCACTTCCCTCATTGTTACTGATTTTACCCCTGAAATGTTTTAACTGTGATGTAAACTTATTCCTAGTAGAATTCTGCGGCCGCACTAATAATAATAAATCATTTGACAAACCATGTCTTTTATTCTGAGGGGTGTTTGCTCATTGCAGGAAGCTATTTCCACTCCTGGGGGACATAAACTGAGAAGGTAGAGATTGTTGGGACTACTAGGGAAAAGAAAAAATTGTGCTGCAGCAAAATCCCCCCCCCCAAGCCATGCCTCTTTCCTAAATTTATTTTGTATGATATACAATATATATATCAGCGTCTCACCCAACATACTATGAATAAAACTGGATGCCAAGTGCACAAACAACACTCCCCGTACCTACGGAGCAAAAATGATATACTCTATGTCAGGGATGCCCAACCTGCGGCCCTCCAGCTGTTGCAAAACTACAACACCCAGCATGCCCGGACAGTCCACAGCTATCAGGGCATGTTAGGAGCTGCAGGTTGGGCATCCCTGCTCTATGTAAGACTAGATCTCCTCATAGATTGTATATAAAACAAAACAATGAATTCCGAATGTCCACATGAAAGTCAGTTGCTACAGGGACACTGTTGATAAATACTAGTGATGAGCGAATCGAAGTATCCGAAGTGGATTTTGATCTGAATTTCAGGAAAAATTTGATTTGCTGCAAAGCTGAATTTTCTTGTTCTTTGTGGTAACAAATAAATTTTCCCTGAAATGGCGGTTAAAAAAAAACAACCATACTCACCTCATTCATTTGAGCGTGAAGAGGCAGCCACTTTTGATTGATGATCCCGCGCAAAATCTTATGCACTGTGACAATTGACGTCACCAACGTGAGATTTTGTGCGGGATCTTCAATCAAGATGGCCACGCCAGTCTCTTCACACTCAAATGGATAAGGTGAGTATAATTATTTTTTATTTTTCACCGATTAACCTCTGAAAGCCCTAACTTTTTATCTCAGATGCCTCGATCAGTGATGAATGCGGCATCTGAAGGGTTCAACGATGGCCGTTCCCCGTCATTGCGCCCGCTACTAACAAAGAACTGCGCTTTGTGGCAAAGTAGTTTGTTTCAAAGCAGATTTCTTTTTCAAATTCGATGAAGCAGCCGAATCAAAGTTTTCTAAACATCGCTCATCTCTAGTAAATACCTTCATTAATTCTTTAGCCACATTGGGCAAAGTCAGTGATATGTACAAAAATAGCTTCCATTTCGGGATCATTCACACCGCCGTATGTATTTTGCGGTCTGCAAAACATGGATGACGTCCATGTGACATCCGTCTTGCATCCATTTATTTTGTGGACCCTTTGACTTCAATGGGTTCATGGTCCACATTTGCAGCCAAGAAGAGGACCTGTTCTATCTTTTGAGGAACGGACATACAGATGCGGAAAGCACATGGAAGACCACAAAGGATAGAACATGTCCTATGCTTGCTCGCAAAATGCAGTTCACGGACCTACTGAAGTCAATAGGAAAAAGGTCTGAATATATTAAGGAGGTATAGCGGGTTAGTTTGAGGTCTGATTTTGATGTAGTGCTCTGTCTGGGGTCTAATATAAAAGGGGTCTAGTCTGGAGTCTGATATTAAAGACGTATTCTCATTTTCGGCATATCCTGCCTGATAGGTGCAGGTCCAACCCCTGCGACCCACAAATACTATATATCAAGAATGGGGCTTTGAATATATTTGAGGTGTCTGGTCTGAAATTAATATAGCGTGTCTGACATGTGAAGATCTGATATTAATAAAGGGGTCTGGTGTAGAGTCTGATATGAATATAGAAGGATGAGTATATTTAGCCATGCCACTTTAGAAATTCTCTCCTGATTTGTCATTACTCCCGCTTAAAGGGGTTATCCCACGAATAATGTAAAAAATGAGAATCAGACATCATATAGTACATGACAATCTCTTTCTAACAAAGCTAGAACCAGCCCTGTACCTCACATGGATCCAGAGATCTCCACATTCATTGCTCTGCTAGATTTATATCAAGCTGACAGCTCAAGGGCAGTGTCTTTTCTGCTGGAGCTCAGGGGGCGTGTCCATGCTCTACCTATCACAGCTCAGGAGGCGTGTCTCAGCTCTCCCTATCACAGCTCAGGGGGCGTGTCTCAGCTCTCCCTATCACAGCTCAGGAGGCGTGTCTCAGCTCTCCCTATCACAGCTCAGGAGGCAGTTAAAAGATAAAACTGAACATGTGCGGCCTGCTCAGTGAATAGGTCAAAGAAATAAGAAATTAAGTGCTCCTATACAGATACATTTTATTGAATAACTCAGTAGCTATACAGAATTTTTAATTACATGCAATTACAAAAGTATTCAGATTCAGGTGCTGGTTTGAAAAATGTAGAATATTTTTGGTGGGACAACCCCTTTAAGTATCACCCTGTGAAGGGCTCTTCCCAGTCTCTACTAACCAGATTGGGGTTCCATGGAGCAAAAACAGGAAAAGATCCTTTCAATAATACTGTAAACTTTTTTGCTATTGCTGCACACAGAGGGCATACAGACGCATCAATAAGGTCTAACTGGTTATGTGGTCATCCCATAAGAAAGAGACCCTGGTGGTGACTGGCTTGCTGGACTGTATTGTATATCTTCAGAATGAGACCCTAAGGGTTCGGCCACATGGGTCAGCTTTCCTAATGGGGTTTTGGAAGCCAAAATCATGAGTGATTTCAAAAAAGAGCAGACATTGTATTCAGGGGTGGATTGGCCATAGACTCTACAGAGAAATTTCCCAGCGGGCCGATGCCCAGTGGGCCACCCAAGCCCTCCTCACCGCCGCCGGCTGGGTAGATAATGTACTCTCAGAGGTAATTAATGTTATGAGAATTGGGTAATCATGTACCCCACCAGTGACTTCACATGCCCTCCTGAATTCAACTGCTGTGGCCAACATCTGACTTCATAAGCCCCTGCTCCATATCTTAATCAGAGACAACTGGAGGAGAAGGATGGAAAATGGCAGGTATATATGACCACAAGGAGGGACAGATTTTGGGGCAATATATTGTGCTGCGCTATAGTATAGCTAACCTCGCCTGCTTGAGTTGTCCCACCTTCTGTCAATTTTGACCCGCCTATAAATGGGGCCACTTTTAGTTTTTTTTTTTTCCAAGGGCCACTTTAAGTTCCTAGTCGGTCCCCTAATTGTATCTGTCCTTTATACTTTCTCTTCTTTTATAAACCACACCTGATTTTGGCTTCCAAAACTGCATCAGGAAACCTGACCGTGTGGCCATACCCTAATCTGACATTGCATGGAAAGCCAGAATATTACCACACTGCTCTTACTATAACGGGTGGACAGATGGAATGTATTGTAGATGTGCTCACTGCTTGTGAAGATCTCATGATGGTAAGGTTGAAGGCCTCTCTTCAATCAGTCATGTATGGTATTGTCTATTCTATCAGGAAATCCTTGTGAAAAGAAATGCCAAATTTTCACCAGATTAATACATTCCTTGGGGATGACAGTTCCGGCCTGGGATCATAGTAAAATGTGAGTATCTCTGAGATGTTCTTCTTCATGTGGTAGAGCTCAGAGGTTGTCTATCTATAAGGATATGTTCTCCTTCAGACTCTCAGCATCTGGTTTTTATTGCAGCATTTCCTAGACATGGAACATGGGTCGTATCTTATTTGTTTCCTCTGAGGGCAATTTTGTATCTATCCGTTTCATAGATGGAAATGACGACCAGGTGTCAGTAGATCATCGTAAACACCCCGGCAGCACTTACAGTCATGGGGTTACCTACCACATACCGTCAGCTCAAGGGATCTGCCTAAAGCCCAGTGTAATGGAGCTTTTAGGCTGTCTGCAAAAAAAAAAAAAAAAACCTAGGGGTGTGACCCACAGTTCCTGGGTGGTTTAATAGTAACAATAATAGTGTAAGCCTCCGAAATAATTTTGAAATGAGATTTTTTTGGTCAGAGAGGAGTAGATGTTATCAATCATGTCAGAACCAAGGGACAGATACATGTTCACCATGTTATGAGATTGTTACATTCCCACTTGGTTTATAGGCCCTTCTTCCGCGCCGAGGCACCGGGGAAATGTAAAAAGATATTCCGTTCCCATAAAATTGTTGTTGACTTCGTAAAAAATACCCGACTTGTGGCTCTACTGGAGATTAATTCACAATAAGCTTCTCATATGTTCTAGTTTTATGTGCGATGGTTGATTCTTAGGAGTGGTGGGAAACGGTTAAAGGGGAATTTTTTAATTATTTTATGGATGTAGCAGAGCCGGATTTGTCGTTTGGCGGAACTCACCCTGGTAATGCTTTTCAGATAAGATCGTTATCTCAGAGCGATTACTAATACAAATAAAGTCCCAAATTTCTGTGTAATTCATATTATACTGCATATCTGTCAGGACAGGTAAAGAGGGGTGAACCCTGAGCTGACTCTCCCCGCTGTCCCTGCCTTTTGGGGCACCCGACTCCTTAACAGGCCGGCCCCAACTAGAAGACGATCCCTCCCTAACTGTGAGTGCACAGAATATGAGATAGGAGTGGAGGGAAGAGGCAGATAGAAACAAAGACAGTGTAAGTGGTCACGGGAAACCAATATAAACAAGCCAAAAAGGTAACTAAAGTAGGTACGGGCAAAACTGACACAAAGTAACAAAAACCTGCAGTAACCAGTGGGGAATGAGGGATAGACACACTAGGTCAACCAAACTGAACACCTAGGGAATAACACAACAGACACACCACAGCAGAACAACAAGTAACACGAAAATCACTAAACAGTAGCAGTCCAAACGGTCCGGGTCAGTAACTGGAAGTACGTCAAAGCCATAATAAACCAAGCCGAAGTCCAAAGTCCAAATCCAAAAATTCGAGTCCAAAACAATCTAAACAGGGGCGAGTGAGGTTCCTAGGTAAAGACATCAATCACGGGCACTGCATATCAAGGAATGTCAGGCTTTATAGGCTGGGGGCGGGTTCTGAGCCTGGAAGTCCAAATCCCACTGAACCCGGGCTCAGGTGTGCTAGCAATTGCAGGGGCAGGATCCACAACATTAACCCCTTCAGGAACAGCCGAGGAAGCCACGGGATTAATGCATACAGCTCGGGACGCCGCACGAAGCATATCACGTGATTCGCCGGCTCCCTGTTGTGCAAAGCATGAATCGTGGCGTTGCCTGGCAACGCCAGACACTCCAGCGCTATCGTGAGCGGGCGCATGCGCACTGCCACGCCGGCCCCGCTCGTGAGTCACAGACAACGCTGGACCGCGGCTAGGCAAGTTCTGGTTTCTGACAATATCTTTATAACTAGAGATCAGCGAAGTTTAGAAAACTCTGATTAAAGGGGTATTCCCATCACAGACAATGGGGGCATATCACTAGGATATGCCCCCATTGTCTGATAGGTGCGGGTCCCAAGACAGAACAGATTTCCCGGGGTCCGGCAACCACCAAGCGCTGTTCCCCGCTGCTCCCATAAAAGTGAATGGGAGCGCACCGCGCATGCACGGCCACCGCTTCCATTCATTTCTATGAGGCCCATGGAAATAGCTGAGCCAGTGCTTGGCTATTTTCAATGGCCCCATAGAAATGAATAAAGGGCGGCTGCGTATGCGCAGTTCGCCCTCCTCAACTTTCCCCACTCCGTTCTCCAGAGTCCTATCGATATGCCCCCATTGTCTATGATGGGACAACCTCTTTAAGCTGCTTTGCTGAATATCACAAAGAAATTCGCTTCGCCTCAGATGCTGCGTTCATCTCTGATCAATAAAAAAAATGACGCCTTCAGGGGTTGATAGGTGAAAAAAAAAAAACCCTTATCCATTTGAGTGCAAAGAGGCCGCCACAGCCATCTTGACTGAAGATCCCGCATGAAATCTTGCACGCTTCATGATGACGTCATCACGCTGCCTGGTGTGGTGACATCATACGTCACCGCACACCAGATTTCGCACAAAATCTTCAATCATGGTGGCTGTGGCGGCCTCTTTTCGCTCGAATGGATGAGAAGAGTATGATTTTTCTTTTTGCCGCCATTTCAGGGAAGCACTAGGAATTTCGGCTTTGTGGCGAATCCCTGAAATTCGGATCAAAGTCCACTTCAGATACTTCTATTCGCTCATCACTATTTATAACTATTGCAACTCATATAAAACTAAAAATTGTTTGCATATATGAAAAGTTAAAGAAGGGTAAAGATATTGAAGATCTATCCTCAGGATAGGTCATCAGTATCAAATCGGTGGGAGTCCGTACACTATGTAGATGCTGTGCCAGGGTACTGCCGCTCAGCTTCTATTAAATACCAGTGCCGGAGACTACACAGTATACAAAGCTTTCTGCTTCCTCTATGAACATTTCCAGCACAATATCTTTCCAAAATAGCTGATCATATGGGTCCCGAGGTGTGAGACCCTCACTGATCTGATATCAATGACCTATCTTGAGGGTAGGTCATCAATATCTGTAGCTGAGGCAACCTCTTTAAACGATAAAATGGTAGCTGAGCTGCAGTACCCAGCACGGCCACTACACTTTGAATGGAGCTGTCTGCTTCCTGTTCCATTCAAAGCGCTAGTTCCAGCACCGGAGTCGGCAGGGAATAGCTGATCCATGCAGATGTGGGATGTGACCCCTCCCCCAATGATCGGATATTGATAACTTATCCGAAGGGTAGGTCTATAATAGGCATGGCCAACCTGCAGCTCTTCAGCTGTTGTAAAACTACAACTCCCACCATGCCCTGCTGTAGGCTAATAGCTGTAGGCAGTTTGGTCATGCTGGGAGTTGTAGTTTTGCAACAGCTGGAGAGCCTCAGGTTGGTCGTCCTTGGTCTATAATATCTGCAGCCCAGACAATAAAATTTTGGCTGCCTTCAGCCACCACTAGGGGAGCCATCATTTTATCCCTGGATGACAAAGGAGGTTTATTAATATCAGTGTTTCATATCTTGGTCTTACTGTAAAATTAAAGTTAATAGCTTGGGTCCATCTTGTGGTTGATTGTGCACCAGAAAAGCAAATCTACAAATTTTTGGTTAACGCTATATTAAAACTGGAGGCCACTAAACCCCACCTAAGTTTTCTTTGCAAAAAGTCAAACTTGCACCCAAAATTTGCCATAAAAAGTAGAATATGGACGATGATAAACTCAGCTCTGCTGTTCCTGTACCATTTATAGCGTATACAGATTTATACAGATCATTAAACAATGCATTTTGGTGCTACTATGGCATCGCTTACAATGAGACCCCTCACAAGCATGAGAGTCTATAAGAAAATGTGGAGGTTCTGAGCTGACATGAGTCAACACTGCCTGGTGGGAAAGTAGAAGCATTTCAATAGCAATGGAGCAGATAATTGTAAGCTGTCACGTGTGGCGGAGCTGCAGGTCCTCACAAGCTATTAGGGGAGTCTGGTCACACAGGAGCCTGTGCGGATGTAAGGGAAATATAATAGGGAATTACATCCCACTGTGGTCACAGATCTGTCAGCCAGGAGGAGGGCTGCACAATGCTTTACTCCATATATTATCTATCTATCTATCTATCTATCTATCTATCTATCTATCTATCTATCGCATATCATCTATCTATCTATCTATCTATCTATCTATCTATCTATCTATCTATCTATCGCATATCATCTATCTATCTATTTATCTATCTATCTCATATCTTCTATCTATCTATCTATCTATCTATCTATCTATCTATTTATCTATCTATCTCATATCTTCTGTCTATCTATCTATCTATCTTTCTATCTATCTTTCTATCTATCTTTCTATCTATCTATCTATCTATTATCTATCTATCTATCTATCTATCTATCTGTCTGTCTATCTATCTATCTATCTACTTACTCTATCTATCTATCTATCTATCTATCTATCTATCTATCTATTTATTTATTTTGTTTAAAAATGTAACATTTTATCTTCAGGTTGCTGTTCTTGTGTCACTCAGACTGCCTGACAATAGACATTGTATGACCGCAGGCCTCATTCATATGTATTAGGTGACATGACGGCGCACCTGACGGCTGTATAGCCATACTATGATATACAGGCGCAGGGCAGATGTGATGCATGGCATTGACCCCAACGTTTTCTGTCATTTTCATCCCTGTGTGTTTTTCACGCCGTTCCGATTTGATTCTATGATCTACAATAGGAGACTGTTTGTCAACACGGCTTATTGTCCCACGTGACAGGTCAGGGTTTCACTGACAGGACCTTCACATTCCTATCATTGTTTTGGGCCTTCACTAGTAAGCTTCAGTTTCAAAGCTATTCAATGGTATTTACTAATCCAGTGGTTCCCAACGTTATTACCATAGGGGAACCCCTGAAAAAATATCCTCTCCTGTCCCTAAAAAATTTGATGATAGAGGTGGTAAAGACTGTGGTCAGGACATTGCTCAAGAGATATGCTAATGTTCTCCTGATCACTATTGTTACAACATTGGCCTCCAAGCAGTGGCTCAGTAGTAGGGGTGCACCATCAATGAGGCCAGGTGAGGCGATCGCCACAGACAGCACCAGGTGGGGGGCAGCGGAAGGGCCATGGGCAATGAGCGCTTTCATTGTGGCAAAGGGGTTAGGTTAAGAAATTGGCATTGGGGGAGGGGGGGTTGCTGTTTCATTTTCAGAAAGGCTAGGTGCACCCCTGCTCAGGAGCCACCCATAGGAATCCTCAGTTATTCCCATATGCACTGTCAGTTTACTTGATGTTCCCTTAGTACTTTAGTAGCAACCGCAAACTCCTTACGCTTGGCCATCGTTGCTGCAGACAAGTCAGGGTACACTGAGATGTTTTCAAAGATGGCGGTCGGGGTAGGGTTCTGACGCAGCACTCTTAGAAAGGTCTCCTTTACTGTGTAAAAGTGGATGCGTGCTATAACATCTCGGGGGAGTGAGGGGTCCAATCCCCGCGGCTTCGGGAGTCTGTGGATCCTATCTATGATGAGATCTCTATCTGAGAGAGAGGGTATGGCTGCTTTGAGAAGATCCTTTAGCAGCAGTTCAAGCTCCGTAGGCTCCACGGACTCTGGGACTCCCCGAATTCTTACATTATTTCGGCGGTGCCTGTCCTCGAGATCATGCACCTTGGCAGATAGCTTGATAAAATCTTCCTCCAGAGCCTCATGGGAATCAATGAGGGAATTATGTGAAAAGGCGAATTCCGCCATTTTGGCCTCCATATGCGCAGTACGCTCACCTCTATTTTGTATGTCTCTTTTAAGGTCTCTCATTAATCCCACCATGTCCTCTTTCATTGAGGAACGAAGGGAGTCCAGGAGCACCCTCATACCTTCAGCTGTAAACGGAGAAGCAGGATTCAAGCTGGGTTCGGGTCTCCCTATGCCGGCTGCGAGTGGTGAGGCCGTCGGCGTGGCGGGAGCGGAAGCAGGATATTGCGCAGGTGGAGTGGCGCTGCGTAGGCCCGAATCCGCCGGGCTTGACTTGTTGAAAAACTCGGTGAGTTTCACCGGAGGTTGCCTCTTTTTCACTTTGCCCATCTTTGCTTAGTTGTTAGGACCCACTAGGAACGTAGTCCCACTGCAGAGAAACTCGCTGTGTGCCGCTGGTGGAGTAATCGTTCGGAGCTGAGCTAACTTGCGGCCGATGCCATCAGCGTTCAGGCCACGCCCCATGCACTGTCAGTTTACAATAGTGTAGCCATTTCTTATTCACCAAACAATGCCAATTTGGATGCCGTATAATTTTCGGAAATTCAAGATTTCTCTTTTCTCTATATTCAAAGTACTTCTCATCCATTTCTGCATTTAGTGTGACTCATATATTGTGATGACTAATAATGATCCCTCTAATGCCTGGGCCCCTCATATGTCCATTTGTCTAGCTCCTGTGTGAGCCTGCAACACACAGAGTATAATGGCTCCTGATCTTCCCTCACAAAACTACAATCCCCACAATCCCTGGCTTTCCTGCTGTGAGTTTGTTCTTGTTTATAAGTGTTGCTGTTTACTGATTGGCTGCTTGATATTCCTCTCCAGACACGCCCCCTCTACTCACCAATCAGCAGCACACTGACATTTAGCTAGAGAATTGATAGCAACACACTGAGCATGCTTGACCTAACAAAGGCTCAGAACTACAGGTCGATGCCATGGTAACTTATGAGGAAACACAGTGGAAGAAAACTACTTTTATATCTACTGAGTGGTAAATATGTGAAATTGACATTATATTAGGTAATTATTGATGATGAATTAGTCTAAAACATAAGTTATATTTATGGTAACCGGAATACCCCTTCGATTTGAAAATGAGGTTTCCAAAAATAGACAATCCCTTTAAATTATAACGTGTAAGTCAGAGCTGGATCCTCTTCCTCCCTCCTGATAATATTTATGAATGCTTTGGGTAAAAGCTGCTGGGCGCAGATCGGCTGTTCTACAAAAAAAGTATTCATATGGGTCCAAGGAATGAAATGTGTAAAGTCTACTCAGCCTTAATATAAACAGTAAATCACTGTCTCGTCATTAGTCTGTGTCCATAATAGGATCTCGCCAGAAGAAGAGCAGAGACATCCACGCTTGGACTGGGACCAACATTGCGATGTTATTCACATTTCATTTTGTCTCCGTCTTTGCTGTGTCTGTGAGAAGTCACTTTCGGACCATACTGAGGGGCTTCTTACTTTCTATCTTTTAATAGGGGGCACTTCTACTGTTGGAAGTACTACAACCCTCATTTTACACTACAGTATAGAAAGAATCCAGCCTGGTTATTGAATCGTACACCATTCACAACCATTGCTCACCCTACATGCCCTGCCATGCACCCAACACTGAGGAGTGACCCAAGAGAAGAAAGAGTGCACCCTGCTTTCAGTTGTGAAGAAGGCAGCTATAACTGACTTTCTGCAGCCAGACCTACTACCACTCCCATCCTCTGCTCTGGCTCCTCACAGGTTTGCTGAATATCTATCTCATTTCTTTCTTTCTTTCTTTCTTTCTTTCTTTCTTTCTTTCTTTCTTTCTTTCTTTCTTTCTTTTTCTTTCTTTCTTTCTTTCTCATATTTATCTATCATCTATCTATCTATCTATCTATCTATCTATCTATCTATCTATCTATCTATCTCATATCTACTATTTATCTAATATCTAACTATTATCTATCTATCTCATATTATCTATCTATCTATCTATCTATCTATCTATCTATCTATCTATCTATCTATCTATCTATCGATCTATCTCATATCTATCTCATTTCTACTATCTATTTATCTATCTATCTATCTATCTATCTATCTATCTCATATCTTCTATCTATCTATCTATCTATCTCATATCATCTATCTATCTATCTATCTATCTATCTATCTATCTATCTATCCATATATCTTATATCTGCTATCTATCTATCTATCTATCTATCTATCTATCTATCTCATATCTTCTATCTATGTATCTATCTATCTATCTATCTATCTATCTATCTATCTATCTCATATCTACTATCTATCTAATATCTAACTATTATCTATCTATCTATCTATCTATCTATCTATCTATCTATCTCATATCATCTATCTATCCATATATCTTCTATCTATCTGTTTATCTATCTATCTATTTATCTATCTATCTCATATTATCTATCTATCTATCTATCTATCTATCTATCTCATATCATCTATCTATCTATCTATCTATCTATCTATCTATCTATCTATCCATATATCTTATATCTATCTATCTATCTATCTATCTATCTATCTATCTATCTGTCTCATATCATCTATCTATCTATCTATCTATCTCATATCTACTATCTATCTATCTCATATATCTATCTATCTATCTATCTATCTATCTATCTATCTATCTATCTATCTATCTAATCTATCTATCTATCTATCTATCTATCTATCTATCTATCTATCTCCGACATATATTTAAACACAAACCATGCATTCCATTAGAAGAACACACTGTACATAGTCAGTAATAGACGCAGTGTCTTGGACTACATACCAGGGATGCGTATACATAAGTAACATAAACCTTTTTGTCTGGGATCGTTCCCTCTGCACAGTAGTGTAGCGGGTGATGCCTGCTTATACAAATTGCTCCCATAGACAATCGCACGCATTGTTGTTGACCAGCAGCCTATAACGGTTACACAACTAATGCCCTATAAATGTTTGTGGGGTGTTTCATCATGTTTGAGTGAATGAATCTATCACTGTGACAGCAGAAAATGAGCAATTTTCCTTTATCAAATAAAATGTAAAACACATGGCGATACTTTCCTAGGGTTTTGGAAGAGTTCCTAGAAGAAAAAGATGTGGAAGAACTGGCTACTTGTGTCTGCTGAGTGATTGTTTTTTAGGTGGTGACCCAGCGATATTATTTTTACTGTGCTATACACCATATCTTATTTACAATTCTATATTTCTTGAGATAAGGGGGTCTATGAATTTATGTAATTGACCTGAGGTTAGTCCGAATAAATCATACAGCTCAAGCCTGTTTTCTTGTAATGTGCGTTATTCCTTCAGATATATTACTCCTGCTCAGATGTAGTCGATGTAAAATAAATGTATATGACGATGTAGGTCAAAAAATCATAGCTAGCACACATAGGGTTAATGATTCTCTCAGAAAATAAAAACTTAAAGTGTAAATGCCATTCTTTTTTTTATTTGTGTAATGTATAGGGGCAGTGATGCTGACCATTTTTGTAATATACTTTAATTACCGAAATCATACATTTCTATTAGAAAATTTGCTCTAAAGTGACCCATTTTGAGCCTTAGCAACGCTCCTCTGTCTTCTGTTTACATAAGAGTGGAGACTTGCTGAACATTTACTGTGTTATGTAAACAGCAGACAGAGGAGCGTTGCTAAGGCTCAAAATTGGCCAGTTTAGAGCAAATTTTCTAATAGAAATGTATGATTTCAGTAATTAAAGTATATTACAAAAATGGTCATTATCACTGCCCCTACACATTACAAAAAAAAAAAAAAAAATGACAGTTACACTTTAAGAGTTGTTGCGAACTGCATTGTTAGCATCGTAACCCAGCTCTCCAGTGGTACTACTACTCTGCTATTCTCTATACAAATCCAGCTCTGCTATGCTCATTCTTCAGACCCTGCTGTAGCAGTAATGCTGTTTCTTAATCAAGATCTGCTACATATACCAAGACAGTTCCTTCATGAGTGCTTCAAGTACTCGTTTCAAGTCATTCCTGGTATTTGAGATACTAATACACATCTGTCACTGCGTTCTGCCTTGTTCCTGTTCCTGGTTATGACCCTTGGCTACATTCTTGAGCACTGGCTACAAGTACCAGGTCAGGTCCTGCTACATGTTCCAGCCCCAGGGCCTCCACTTTGGCTCCTGTTGGCTCCAGCTCATGAAAGTGCCCCTGTACTGGACTTCAGGACTTTGACAATCCAGCAGTTATGAACTTTGGCTTTGCTGAGCCTTCCCTGTATGTTGCAACTCTGCTATTCCATGGTTACAAACTCAGCTCTCCTTTCCACATTAAGGGCTCATTCAGACGACCATATGTTGCTTTCTGTACCTGATCCGCAATTTTGAAGATTAGATGCGGACCCATTCACTTCTATAGGGCCCCAAAAGATGCGGACAGTACACCGTGTGCTGTTTACATCCTTTCTTCCGTTCAACGGCCCACAAAACAAATTAAACATGTCTGTGGGTCTGTAAAAATACGGAATTCAATCCGTTTTTTGTGGACATGCTGAACTGTCCCCAAAAAACGAACCCACATTTTTGCGGACAGCAAAAAACATACGGACATCTGAATGAGCCCAAAGACAATGAATTATATTATTCAGTAGTAAAAACTCATGTCAAGTTTGGCTCTGCTAACCTATCCTATTTGTTCTTGGACAGCTCAGCTGTTACAATCTGTGAATGTGGATCCACTGTGCCAACCACCCTGAGTGGTAGGCTTCTCACCCACAGGGATGATGGACACCAGAGCAGAGTACAAGAGGAACCAGACTAGCTTGTGGTCAGGAACAGGCTGAGGTCAAAGTCCAGGAAGGCAACTGTCCGAATACTGATGAGTAAACATATTTTAGCTCGGATAGCAAGGTAAAAGAGACTAGCAGAATCTAGTAGGACCTGTGTTGATCAGGAGACTAGCGGAACCTAGTAGGACCTGTGTTGATCAGGAGTCTAGCAGAATCTTGTAGGACCTGTGTTAATCAGGAGACTAGCGGAACCTAGTAGGACCTGTGTTGGTCAGGAGTCTAGCAGAATCTAGTAGGACCTGTGTTGATCAGGAGTCTAGCAGAATCTAGAAGGACCTGTGTTGATCGGGAGACTAGCGGAACCTAGTAGGACCTGTGTTGAACAGGAGACTAGCAGAACCTAGTAGGACCTGTGTTGATCAGGAGTCTAGCAGAATCTACTAGGACCTGTGTTGATCAGGAGACTAGTGGAACCTAGTAGGACCTGTGTTGATCAGGAGTCTAGCAGAATCTACTAGGACCTGTATTGATCAGGAGACTAGCGGAACCTAGTAGGACCTGTGTTGGTCAGGAGTCTAGCAGAATCTAGTAGGACCTGTGTTGATCAGGAGTCTAGCAGAATCTAGTAGGACCTGTGTTGATCAGGAGACTAGCGGAACCTAGTAGGACCTGTGTTGAACAGGAGACTAGCAGAACCTAGTAGGATCTGTGTTGATCAGGAGACTAGCAGAACCTAGTAGGATCTGTGTTGATCAGGAGACTAGTAGAACCTAGTAGGACCTGTGTTGATCAGGAGATTAGCAGCACCTAGTAGGACCTGTGTTGATAAGGCCAAGAGCGATAGAGACAAGCAAGGAGAACTGATGAGCTCATCATCAGATGGACAGCAAAACGCAGAGGAAGGAGAGAAAGGGTGTAAGCCCTGCAGTGCTGAACCTGAGGTGATATACACAGAACTAAGCTCCTGTTCAGACATACAGACCGGACAGTCAGACACATAGCGGTGGACACAGGCTGCCAGTGTAATACTGACTACCTACTGTGTCTGCATTCCAGTGTTGCTGTTGCCGCTGCATCTCCAAAGAATCCATGTTTTTTTTTTTTCTTGTAATGTTATTTCTGCTAAATCCTGAACTCTTACTTTATGGCTGTGGTATCTGCAATAAAGTAGCATTTACTTGTAGCAAGGGTTTTGCATTAACAAGATTTATCAGATAAAAGTATAACCTCTGGGAGTCCAACTGCTGAGATCCTCACAGGGATGGTGGTCCCAGAGCTCCACGTATGAACAGAGTGGTGGTGCGCATGTTCAGCATTGCTCCATTTGAACAACTTGGGGATCATGTTCTAGTGATGGTTGGGTCCTCACAATTCTTCATATTATTAAAGGAAACAATATGGATAATCGAAACTGAGACTTTCAGTGTTACAGCAGATACTATGGGGTCATTTATAGATGTCGGTCTTAACCCTTATATCTGGTGGTGGATCCTCTCCATATCTTCAGCGTATCCAGCAGAAGTTCTAAATGTAACACTGCTTCCTTAAAACAGACATAGAAAATGACATGTCCACTTTTTTAGACCTGGTATAAGCAGGGAAAAGTTGCAGATTGCGGTACAAATAACCTTTGTGCTTCAATCTGCTCCAGAAATACACCCAATATAGGCGTATTTCTGGATAGTAAATGACCCCCTATGACTATTCAGATGTCCGAGAGTATGGTTATCAGAAAGGCATCGAAGCTATGCTTATGGGCAGCCCCTCTTCTCTACATGATTGTAAGAAGGAGCCCCTCCCTATGAAATGTCAGGTTAGCGCAGAGAACCTTGTTCCCGGCTCATGTATCACTGCCTGTAGCTTTGTGATCAGACAGTAACGTTATGATCTAATACTTCCTCGTATGTGACAGTAAGACATAATGAAAAGTAAACTACTATTTCCTGGGACTCGGCGTAAACCTCAAAAAAAGTGCAGATGATTTATTCATCTGTCCTGGAAATGACAGTCCTGCAGTGTACGGGAAATGCAGAGCCTCATGTTTCATTATGTTTCTATACACATCTATATTAATCAAAATATACAAATTCTTTATCAGTTTCTACATCGTATGTACCTGGTCTGGCAGGATAAACAGCCCTAAATGAATAGAGAAGCAAATAATAGTACATAACAAACAAAATATAGTTACTCTAGTAATAGGTGAGAAAGAATCTATGAATACAGTTACTGTAGCAGGGGCGGACTGGGAATTTAAAAAGGCCCTGGAAAAAATACCAAAAGTGGCCCTGTTAAGTAGTTGGGTCCAAATTGATGGAAGACAGGGCCCACAATACCATATTGTGGCACATTATACCACCCCAACAGAGCCAAATACCACAGTCCATCACAAAATACATCCCCAAAAACTTCCACTGGGCGGACATGAGGAGTGCCTAGGCGTCCCCCTGGGCATCGGCCCACCGGGAAATTTCCCTGTAAGGTCTATGGCCAATCCACCCCTGTACTGTAGATATGTCCACCAAAACGGCAGGATTAACATCCTACACTATGTTCCTCAAAGTAGTTCTTATACCTTGGCAAGCGGTAGAATTCTGAATTTCTCTAATTCTAATGTTTTTATGGTTCTGATTTTGATTCCAAGCTGAGATTGGGAGGACAAATATATATATATATGTCAAAAATTGAAGATTTTTTTGCAGCCTGGCTGGTTTTGTGCCTGATCTAAGCCAGCTCTTGTCATCATCCATTTCCTGGTTGAGGGGTTAAAAAGAAATGAGAACCGGCAATGATTATACTTTTTTAGTCCTGGGAATATTTTTAGCCAGAGACCCAATTTTGCTATATAACTAGACTTTTCTTGCTATGCTATTCCAGTACCCAGACAAGATAGAATGGTTTATTGGTGGTTCCTTTGGCATCCAGCACTTGAGAACGTGCCTCCCCCAGCTACCTCTATTCCTCATAATGTTTCATTGTGTGCAAATCCCTAATATCCACTCAGTAGATCACCTCCTGCTATGAGACCTAAAGCTAAAATGTCACTGACCTCCTTCTTTGGAGCAGAGTTTGACCAGGTTGTGCACGGTGTCCATCAGCTCCATCTGCTGCTTCTGTAACATGCTGTTGTTCGTGGTGGCTTTAGTCAGCTGCTTCTCCAGCTCTTGAATGATGTAGTTCTGTCTGGACACCAGACCTTGCAATGTCTCCTTCTCTGTCTTCAGTGTATCCAGTTCCACTTTATGTCTGACCTCCATTTCCAAAATCTTGTTCTCCAACAAGCTGTACAAAACAAAAAAAAAATCTAAATGTTACAATATAAGGTAAAGAAAGAATGCTAAGAAACAGCTGTAACAGACCGAAAGAAAGTTCTGACCTCAACTATAACCCTTAAGTTTGTTGTGCACGTTTGGAGGGGGGTGGCAAACCCATCTCCTCCTGGCCAGACCTGCGAAGAGAAGCATACTTACCTAGTTCCCTATGCCAGCTACCAGCACCTGCACTCTTCTTCAGCCTCCGCTGCTTCTCTAGGGTCCCTGGATTTAAACCTCTAGTTTGACGCCGCTGCAGCCAATTGCTTTTGGTGGCTTTGCAGCTGAGCCTCATTCACCGACTCAACCCCAGGACTTGTGTGGAAGAAACCCCTTTAAAGTGTGACTGTCATTCTTTTTTTTATTTTTTGTAATGTATAGGTGCAGTGATACTGACCGTTTTTGTAATATACTTTAATTACTGAAATCATACATTTCTATTAGAAAAATAGCTGTAAAGTGGCCCATTTTGAGCCTTAGCAACGCTCCTCTGTCTTCTGTTTACATAACACAGTCAGTGTTGAGCAAGTCTCCACTGTTATGTAAACAGAAGACAGAGGAACGTTGCTAAGGCTCAAAATGGGTCACTTTACAGCTATTTTTCTAATAGAAATGTATGATTTCAGTAATTAAAGTATATTACAAAAATGGTCAGTATCACTGCCCCTACACATTACACAAAAAAAAAAAGAATGGCATTTACACTTTAAGCTCTATAATCAATATACATCTGGTGATGCCTGTTGTACACTGACAGCCCAGGGCTTAACAAAGACCACCCAGGCTGTAAAAGAATATGTGTTAGGACATAATTTAGGGCTGGTCTTATTGTTGGGAGCCCCTGAATCTAGCTATTTATCGTAGGGAAAGAAACTTCCATAAAATAATGTATTGAAACTCAGATTCTTTGAGGTGAATGGGACTGAGCTTCAATGCCACACACAACTTGTGGACAGGTGTCATCCTGTTTTTAGATGAAAGCAGACATTTTTTCTAACCTGGACAGCCCATTAGGATTTCTTTTATTGGGATAACCACCCTATTCCTCCTCTCCTTGTAGGAGTGGGCTGGTCCTACTTCCTGCCAAGAGGGGGAATTCCTGTTCAGAGACAGAAAAGGAGAGGAAGCACACTGCAGAGCTCCTGCTCCTGCTACAGCTTCTCCAGAAAGAACTACTCAAATTTTATGAAGCCTTGAAAAGCTAGCAAGCCGAGTGAACTGCTATATCCGGGATCTGTATACACTGCTGTGAGCTGAGGGACTACAGATAAGACACCCATCACCAGATTACCAGTAGGCCGGTATAACCTAAGTGCTAAACTGCAGCCATCCAACTTGCCTCCATATTCCTTAACATCATCTGCATTTGAAGTTTTTCATTGAGCTTAGTAAAGAAGACTTTTATACATTTAATTCTTTCCTTGCTCCTCAATACTACATTTCCACTGCACCGTTCCCCAGGAAGCAACATCCTGAGGGAGTACACCACGATACAACACTTCATCAGGGCCACTACCACTCCCATCGTTGCACATGCATTTTTTTTTTCCATTATGACCTTGAATTTACATCTTGAATTGGAAGCTCCTTTTGCTCTGTTCCTTGATGAGATGGAGTCAAGTATTTGAAGTTCCCCTGGGGTCCTATTAGTTTTCTGGCTTGTATGTATCCCCAATTATGTTTTCCAGAATATGACAAACTGCAACACAGTCCATATTACCTTTCATTTCTGAACTTACGGGATGTGCCTTGTAAAACACAGGCTCGCTGACTGCTACTTCTTGTAAGGAGCCTTGGAGCCAACTCCATTGACATCAGTCAGAGGACGGTCACAGCACTCTGAAGTGATGACGCTCCGTTATTTTCCTGCATGCTCACTCGCCCATACTCCCTTATTGCTCGCATATCAAAACCAGCTGTTTTATTCCCACTTTGGCGGGGTATTAGTGCATATCTTTCAGCCTCTTTACTGAAATGCAACAGATTGTCTGTTCCCCGTTGTACAATATTACTTTACGAGGCTTCAATGTTGTACACTGCGCCCCATATAATCCACGAGAGCCCATCACATACTAAATAAGGGACTTGCTGACAGTGCAATCAGGTACAGAGTCTTCAAGGCACAGCTATATGTAATAAACCGCTTAGAATCTAATACTTTCTATCTCTTTACTTAATAAAGAATTTTCTTAAAGAGATTGTGTCAGCAGAAAATGACCTATTGTTTAAATGAAGTTTTTTTTTTTAAAATAGATTTTGGTGTTTTTCCTTCCTCCCAATTTACCATGCCACTACAGTGTCTTGAAAAAGTATTCAGACCCCTAGAACTTTTCAGCATTTTTTCACGTTACACCCACAAACCTAAATGTATTATATTGGGATTTTATGTGATAGACCAACACAAAGTAGCAAGGACGTGTGAAGTGAAAAGAAAATGATACATAGTATTCAAAAATTTTCCTAAATGAAAATCTGGAAAGTCAACGTGCATTTGTGTTCGGAGAAACTTCTGTGCGTACCCAGAGAGCTCCGGCACACTGCCCACCACGAGAACAGCTTACTGGTACTACTGCCGACAGTATGAAACAGGTCAAACCGGTCACCATGAGACTTGTAGTTCTCTTATTGATGTTATGATGTTCTGCAGCAGCGGAGGTGTGTATTAGGCTTTGTTCACATCTGCACTAGAGACTTTCTCTGTTCTGCTCTGTTATAGGAGCACAACAATGAAAATCACTGTATTGCCGGATATGGCTCATCCAGACATGGGGGCCCAATTCAGATTCTTGCTATTGGGCCCGATGATTTTTATCTACGCCCCTGTTTAAAGGGGTTGTCCCATGTGTAATGTAAAAAATTAACATCAGACATAATATAGTTAATATACTTAACAACTTCTTTTTAATAAAGCTAGAACCAGCCCTGTACCTCACATGGATCCAGAGATCTCCACATTCATGGCTCCAATTGTTCTGCTAGATTTATCTCAAGCATCAGCTTAGGGGACGTGTTGTTTTTAAGGGGACATGTCCTTGCAGCTGGTGGTAGTTGGAGGATGGAACTGAGCATGTGCAGGACAGAGAAATTAGAAAAAGAGCAAACAGCAGGTGGCGCTATACAGATAGATTTTATTGAATACCTCAGTAACTATAATACATTTTTAATTACATGCAGTTAAAAAAGCAACCAGATCCAGGTGCTGGTTTGAAAACTGTCGAATATTTTTTATCGGTCAACGCCTTTCATCAAGGAATCAGGGTACATGTCCAATGTTTATTATATGTTTAAGCGAATGGGGCTTGGCAGCTCCATAATTAGGTACTGTAAATGGAATAAAAAATCTACCATTAGTGCAGGGTCTGAAGGGCCTGTGTCATGATCCGCCCACTTAGAGATGAGCCAATTGATTCATCACAATCGAAATTTGAGATTTTTCAGGCATTAAAAAAAACTTCTTGGTGGATTCGGATGACTCAGACCAAAACTAATTGTAGGAATTTCATTCATCCCTACGCCCCCTCGTCATCTACACTAAGCATAACACAGTGCAAAAGAAAGTTCCTTAAAGTTGGCCATAGATGAATAACTTTGCCCTTGATCTGATGAGCATGTCAATATTTCCTCTTACAGTCAAGAAGCTCCTTAAGAAAAGGTACTCAGATATTTGAAAGGATGGATTTCTACTTTCACATATCCATGCTGCGACATGCTGGGAGTTGTAGTTTCACCACAGCTGGAGTAGTGGAGGCTAGCCGTCACTTTCCCTAGGTCATGTGACATCAGTTCATGGTCTCACGGTTCACATTCATCGGTTATATGGACTAAGGGCACCTCAGTCCCATTCAGGTGAAGCTGCAAGAAGAAGGCTGCAGCACTCAGCTGTTTGGCAGAGGTGTCAGGAGTCGGACCCCTGACGATCTCATATTGATGACCTATCCTGAGGACAGGCCATCAATATGAAAATCACAGAAAACCCTGTTAAAGACTTATGTTTCAGTAGGTTATTGGAGGCCTACACGTCAAGTATACGAGACCTTGGTTACGTAAATCTAACAACGGACTGTTCTTGTAAGCTTCTGATTTCTGTATGTAACTCTTAGCATAAAAGCCCAGAACATAACATATTTCATAGCTTAATTGCAGGTATAATGTATAATCCACCAGTGCACTATTCATTCTCTAGGAGTCAATCTCCAGACATCCAAAACAATTTCCCAGTAGGACAAAGACAACATTGGACACCTCATATCATCCCATAACCAGGTTTTATTATTTCTAAGGACAGACATTCATTTCATTCCTCCTTTACAATCCCAGCAGGGGCATCACTTGCAGAAAACGGCCTATATCCATATAGTTATAATCCATACATAACAAATTCCAGGTGTATGGGGCATTGAACAATGGCACCTGCTCAGAAGAATAGTCCCATACCATTGATGACCATAAATCTTCAGTCGTACAGCACAATTACACTGTAAACCCCCTGTTGTGAGGACTTCCTAGCGACTTTACCGCAAACCATGACTAAGAAACCTAGAAATTTCTTCCAGCAGACAATAACACAAAGAACATATGGTTATTCGGCACAATGAAATCCAGTATGGAAAAATGCTTAAATCAAATGCTTTTATGAGAGTTACGTGGCCATTAATGAGCTACCCCCTACCTATCTATGAAAATCCATTAACATATTTGCAAGTTTACTTACTCCTTCTTCCAGCTGACTTTTACATTAACTCTTTTATGTCTGCATAATTTCATTTATGTATTTTAATTTCACTGTTTTTCCATATTTCCTAGTCCTTCTTTGTACACATTTTTATATCATTTTTATATGGGGGGGGGCTATAATCAAAGAGGCACTCCATTGCTGATGTTCATTTTTGCTTTAGGCCCCCCTCCCTAAGATTAACTGTCCCACATGACTCCTGGTGGGGGCAATAATTACAGAGTTTGGGGGAGAGAGAATTCAGCACTGTCTTACCATCTTCATGGGTCACAAAGGAATGGCATATGTCCACCGCCATGGTAGGAACACCAGGGCTGTCGTCTAGTTTAGTAGATTATTTGTGAATATTAGAATTGGGAGGTTATTGATATACAGTGGTCCCTCAAGATACAATGGCCTCAGGATACAATATTTTCCAGCATACAATGGTCTTTTCTGACCCATCGTCAGTTGAAACCAGACTCAACATACAATGTCTCTCAGACTCAGATCCAACCACTTCTCTGGTAAAATAATTGTATTAGTTGCTAGTTATCAGCTATTCCTGACTATTATATGTAAGGAATTGTCTTGTCTGTCTTATTTATCTACTTATTTGTCTTAAATCTTCATTTTCTCTTTTCTTGGATGACATTTTGGGGCTTTCAAACCGATTACTCAACTTACAATGGTTTCAACATACAATGATCGTCATGAAACCAATTAATATTGTAACTTAAGGAACCACTGTACTCTACAAAACTGACTCTAAGTTACAACCTGTTGTAAAATATTTTCATTTTTGGTGCTAGATGCTCCCAGGACCGTAAGAAAAAGAAGAAGACACCACATCAAACCAAGCCACTGGATGGAGGACATTCTGAAAATTGGTGGACAGGTCCTAATGAATTTGGATTTACTAACAATGCCTATGATAGAGGGAAAATGAATTTGACTGACTGGATTCATCCATCTGTCCAGTGGTAACCCAAGGTAAATGGTGTCTGAGAGGTCTGGACAGTACTTGACCATGAATGTTAAAGGAGTCATCGAGGATTCCATAACACATCTGTCTACATGTTGTGAGTGGTATGTCATCATATCCCGATTCGTTTCAATGGAGCTGAGCTGCAATAAAAAAAACACAAACCATGAATAGGGAAGGTGCTGATAAATGCAGCCAGGTTTTTCTAATCGTGAGTAATATCTAATCCTAAATTCATACTTTCGTTGGGGTTTATCTCACTTTTGATAGCAAAAATCTGGATAGACTGGAGGCTTGGGCAGAGAAGTGGCAGATGAGGTTTAACACTGACAAATGTAAGGTTATGCATATGGGAAGGAATAATGCAAGTCACCAGTACATACTGAATGGTAAAACATTAGGTAACTCTGACATGGAAAAGGACCTAGGAATTTTAGTAAACAGCAAACTAAGCTGCAGAAACCAGTGTCAGACAGCTGCTGCCAAGGCCAATAAGATAATGGGTTGCATCAAAAGGGGCATAGATGCCCGTGATGAGAACATAGTCCTGCCACTTTACAAATCTCTAGTCAGACCACACATGGAGGACTGTGTACAGTTCTGGGCTCCTGTGAACAAGGCAAACATAGCAGAGCTGGACAGGGTTCAGAGGAGGGCAACTAAAGTCATAACTGGAATGGGTGGACTACAGTACCCAGGAAGATTATCAAAATTAGGGTTATTCACTTTAGAAAAAAGACGACTGAGGAGAGATCTAATAACTATGTATAAATATATCAGGGGTCAGTACAGAGATCTCTCCTATCATCTATTTATCCCCAGGACTGTGACTGTGACGAGGGGACATCCTCTGCGTCTGGAGGCAAGAAGGTTTGTACATAAACATAGAAGAGGATTCTTTACGGTAAGAGCAGTGAGACTATGGAACTCTCTGCCTGAGGAGGTGGTGATGGTAAGTTCACTAAAAGAGTTCAAGAGAGGCCTGGATGTATTTCTGGAGGGTAATAATATTACAGGTTATAGTTACTATAGAGGGGTCGTTGATCCAGGGAGTTATTCTGATGCCTGATTGGAGTCGGGAAGGAATTTTTTCCCCTAAAGTGGGGAAAATTGTCTTCTACCTCACAGGGTTTTTTTTGCCTTCCTCTGGATCAACTTGCAGGAAACAGGCTGAACTGGATGGACGGAGGGCTTTTTTCGGGCCTTATAAAATATGTTACACTATGTTACTATGTAAAAATGGAGCAGCAAGCTAAAAAAGTTTGGGAAACCTTGAGGGAACCCTAGTAGACAACAACATCCTCCTGGTCTTCCATCTAGCACTCTCGCACCCCTCCAATCTATTCTCAACTCTGTTGCCCGACTAATCCACCTCTCACCCGGTTACTCCTCTGCCTCTCCCCTCTGCCAATCCCTTAACTGGCTCCCCTTTGCCCAGCGAATTCAGTTCAAAATACTAACAAATACATACAAGGCTGTCCACAACCTGTCCCCTCCATACATCTCAGAGATACTTTCCCGATACATCCCCACACGTAATCTCCGATCCTCACAAGACTTCATTCTCTGCTCTCCTCTTATCACCTCTTCCCACAACAGTCTCCAAGATTTCTTCCTTGCATCCCCTATACTCTGGAACTCTCTACCCCAACATATCAGACTCTCACCTACAGTGGAATCCTTCAAAAGAAACCTGAAAACCCACCTCTTCAGACAATCCTACAACCAATGATCCTGCTACTGCTATACCGCCATGACCAGCTCCTTCCTCCATACCTTGTAGATTGTGAGCCCTCGCGGGCAGGGCCCTCTCTCCTTCTGTACCAGTTTGTAACTCGTCTTGTTCATGCTTAGTGCAATTGTCTGTATATATGTGCACCCATTATCATATGTACAGTGCCGTGGAATGAATGGTGCTTTAATAATAAATAATAATAATAATTTTAAGGTTGTTGGGCTCTGAACAGAACAGATTGAACAGAGCCTTCATTTACACCAGAAAGTCTTTTCGCCAACAGTGTTTTAGATTGGCTTTTCTTGACAAAATTTTATTTGCTCCCTAGCCTTCTGTCCATATATCATTAGCAGGGTTAAGTAGCTTGTAGGTTCCTCATCCTGCCCCTGAGCCACATACCCTGATAATGATGATATTAGAAAGTGCATACTGTATGTATTTTCTATACTTATCCATAAAGAACCTTTAGTACTTATATTGACATACATATTGTTGTTACTAGTGATGAGCGAGCATGCTCGAGTCCCCTCCCCGCACCAAGACTTTCAATGGAGTTCATAATGGATCCGTCACCTTACCTTTCCCAGCAGCTCCCTCCTCCCTCCAGCACGTGGCGCTGTGGTGAAACTTACCACTGTGCGCGCTCTGTCTTCCTGCTGGGACAGGTCGGGAGCTGGTGGGAAAGGTAAGTTTAACCCAAACCCACCCCCACCCCCCTCCGTGTCTGTGTCATGTTTTTTTTGGGGGGAGGGGACCCGTGTAAACCAGACACCCTCCCCTCTTCCGAGCGGGGGGTGCCTGGTTTAGTCCCATTGACTTTAATTATGCTCGGGTGCACTCGAGCACCCCCGAGTGCTCGACCGGAGCACACGAGCACCTGGGTGCTCGATCATCACTAGTTGTTACCCAAAAAGAAAAGCAGTTGCGTTCATAGTAAGATTTAATTTTCTATTGTAGTTGTAGATTTCACCAAAGAACAATATATTTTTTATTCTGATCATAATTAAATTGTCCCCTTCAGAAAACACATCAGATACATACAGAAGTGTTTTGTCTCCTGTAGAGCTATGGCTATGGATTATCACCTGACAACGACATATGACATTCACGTAGAACATGCATTGTGCTTGAACGTTTATGAAAGCTTCTCCCGTCTCAGTGGTTACCTCATGTTTGCTTTATTAATCTGTATAAGAGGAAACAGATTTTGAGAACACACAAGTTGCTAGATGTCCCGGGTTCTCTAAAAATGGAATGTGGGTTGTCTGGGCACCAGACCTTCTGCTTTACAACATTAGTTTGCACGGCTGAAGTATTTATATACTTAGAAGAGGTCTATACATCCCAAACCAAACAAGTGGTTGTGGGTTAGTTGCGGAAGTATAGAGAAAAAATAATAGTAAAATATTATTAACTGCTTTCAGTTCTCCAGTCGAAGAGATGGGGTTAAAAGAAATTTTTGGGTGGCCTCCATCTCTTTTAATGTCCTCTGATCCTGTGTTGGCATGTTTGCTGTTTCCTTTGATTTATTGTTGTGCTAGTGGTGGCTACATTTTAGAATTTATGAGTTTTTGACTGGCAGGAGTCAACTTGCCGCTAGAAAGCTGGTTGATGGGCATACAATGGAAGTGATGTTAGGGTATTTATATTTATTTTTCTGTACTGGTTTTAATGGGAGCTTTGACTGATCCCCACTGAAAAAAAGAAAGTTTGTTGACTGTCTTAAATTGCTTTTTAGACACTTCAGGCTTCCCATTAATTCATTAGGGCTAAAAAATTCATATAAAATATGCTATTAGTGAAATCTGAGGTAACAAAAAAGTTACTCATTTGGGACCCCTTTACATTACCAAGAGTGCAATGCGCATATCATTCTTCGGAGAATGTGCAACATGTAAGGATTAAAAGGGTTGGCCACTTTGTGGTTACTGTTGACCAATGTCTTTGTGAGATGATTACAAGACACTTACTAGTATAGGCTGTGTTGAAATTCTGCACCATTTTCTATATTTCATAAGGTATCCTTCCTTGTTTACAAAGTCTTTTGTCCTGTCCTGTCCATAAAATGGCCACTGATGGAGGGTCATGTGACCAAGCAAATCACCCCCATGTGATGTTTCCTCCATTCACACACACTGCACCAGCACTAAACGCCCAACAGAACAAGTACAGATGGCAGGTGCAGTGTGTTTGAATGGAGGAGATATCACATAAAGGTGATCTACCGGGTCACATGAACCTCCATCAGTAGCCATTTTATGGATAGCACCTCTATGTGGACAGCACAAAAGACTTTGTAAACAAGAGAGTATACCTTATGAAGTAGGAAAATGGCTATATTAGTAAGTGACATATATTCATCTTACAAACACATTGGTCAACAATAACCAGAAAGTGGCCATCCCCTTTAATTTCTCCTGTGGTGGTACAAGAAGGTAAGTGAACCCTTCCTGATGGCAGTTCTGGAAAGGAAGTCCCACCCACTGACAACTTGCTTTTTGGGACCTGTCTAACAAAAAAAACTGTGTCCAAAGCTGGGCTTCCTGGAGCCCACCAGAAAAAAAATATTCTTGAGTCTCAAGCCCTATATCATCAATAAAGTTTAATAGGTTTTTAATCAAAGAAATAGAGCCTAGTGGAAGGTGATTGGCTCCAATGGCAGACAAATGTTTTTTTTTTGTCTTTTTTTCTCCTGGATCTTTGGAGCCCAATATGGTTTCACAGCATGGGCCCCAGAGGATTCTCTGATACTCTGCTAGGCCAGTTCGACCCTTTCCAAAGTTGACAACTCTTTTAAATGAGTTTTCTGAGAGTTTAATATTGATAGCCTATCCTTATCAATGGCATTACATATTTGATAAGAGGAGTTCAACTCCCAACACTTCTTGCAATTAGCTAAATATAAAGGCTGTGGTTCTCCAATGGCCACAGTGTTGCCTTCATTGTTTACCTAGGCAAAGCCCCACACATACGGTTGTAGTTGTGCTTTGTAGTGTAGCTCAGTCCTAAATGGGACCAAGCAGCAGTTCCAGACACAACCTTAAAAGGGGTTGTCTGGAAATGTATGCTTCCCATACTGAATAGATCCTACTTACTTGCTCTCTGTCACTCCAGTGCTCTGTGCTGGCTCCAACGTCTCCAATTTCCAGTCTGGGTTTTTTTTTTTTACCACCACAGCATGGGCTTGGTCATCTGACTCTTTTTAGCTGCCCAAGAGACAGGCCACTGCTGAAGCCAGTGGTTGAAAAGAATCAGATGACCATGCCCATGCCAGGGAGGAAGAAGTAAACCCCAGACCAGAAGATGGAGGTGCAGGAGTCAGAGTAGACGACCGGAGTGGTGGAGATCAGGTAAGTATGATCCTTTGAGTAGGGGAGGCAGGATGCTGGCAGCTGTTTTTACTATGTTTATATTTATTGTATATTATACGATGATTATGTTATTATTAGTGATGAGCGAGCATGCTCGGCCGAACTCACTGTTCGGCCGAGCATGCCGGCGCTCGGGTCCACTCGGTGTTCAGCTGCTCGAGTCCCCTCCCAGCACCAAAACCCCCAATGCAAGTCAATGGGGACGGATCCGTTCGGTGTAACACAATAGTAAACGGATCCATCCTTACCTTTCCCAGCAGCTCCCTCCTCCCTCCAGCAGGTGGCACTGTGGTGAAACTTACCACTGTGCGCGCCATCTTCCTGCTGGGACAGGTCAGGAACTGCTGGGAAAGGTAAGTTTAAGCCCCCCCCCCCCCTCAGTGTCTGTGTCATGTTTTCTTTTTTTTTGGGGACCCGTGTAAACCAGACACCCTCCCTCTTCCGAACGGGGTTCCTGGTTTAGTCCCATTGACGTTAATTATGCTCGGGTGCTCGACCAAGCACTCGAGTACCCCGAGTGCTCGACCAGAGCACACGAGCACCTGGGTGCTCGATCATCACTAGTTATTATTAATATCATTATATTATTATTACTATTATGTATTCGTGGACAACCCTTTAACTGTATGTATGATGTAGAGCTAACTGAATAATACTGAAGCCTCTAAATTCAGCTGACCGGTAGAGGGTCTATAAATTGGACCCCACCAATCAGATATTCATAGCCTGTCCTAGATTGTGGAGAACCTCTTGAGAGACATTTCATACATAGTGGAAACCTCTTCAGAAGACGACCTCTTTGAGAAGACTACCACCATATCCAGACCAGATTTCCTGTGATAGATTTTCAGTTCCACCATATATTATGCACACTGGACATCATCTTTGAGGCCACCCCCAGAAGACCAATTTTCAATGCAATTTTGGGTGGTTGTCTCATAGACGTTTCATTGTGTTGAACAAATCTAGATACACAATGTGAATTATATTAAGGGTGGATAGACATTCCATATATTAAATAATTCTTTAAACACGATGTAAGTAATATTAGTTTAAATCTAGTTATGAAACTAAATATTGAACGTTCATCCATTTCCAAAACTAATGGTTTGACGAACGTGATCTGCTGTGTGATTTGCCAAAGTAATTATAGTGGATATATTTCAGACTAAGTTATAACAAAATCATTTTCATGAGCAAAAATCTATCAGACATTTACAGTTACTGATTCAGTCCTGACTGTGTAGAAATGGCAAGCATTTATCTGGGTGCCTTCGGGGATTTGGACGGAGATGAAAGCTGGTTTTGAAGTCATCATTGATAACAGAAATAATTTTAGTTCATGGACTAAGAATCATATTTTTATTGGCCTTGAACGGTCAAACTCCCTGAAAGTTCCAGATCCCAATGTTATTCTTCCATAGAAGCCGAACGTTTATAGATTTGATCGTGACTTTGGGAACCAATTTGAAACATATTAGGAATTTAATATAATTTAGGAAAACATGATTAAGACATTTTAATGATAGACATCTAGATTCTAATCTAATCAAATGTTTAGCAAAATGAAATTGGATTGTGCTGAATACTGACATTATGGCAGAAATGGATTCTTCTTGTCACTATTAATATATCAAACACAGATTTTTTAAATTATCTTTTTAAAAAGTGGAATCTGCTCCATTTTCCGGAAATAGTGTCACTCTTGTCCATGGACTGTGTCTAGTATGCCAGCTTAAAGCATAGCTGAGTTTAAAAAAAAAAGTTTGCATAATGGCTGTGCTTCTTTGTACATAGCTGTGAAGCAACAGGTGTTTGTTTGGGTTTGCCTAAAGTATTGTTAAGCCATATTAATCCTTGTTCCAGCTGCACAGCTAGATGCATTTCACTCAGAAGCAGAGGGTGTCTTCCTTCTGCCAGCACAGACACACAGGAGGCTCCTATAATTTTATATTATCAGGATCATGTTATCAGCTAGCTGTGACCCTTCCCCATTTCCTGAGAAATCTTGCCCTACAATAGGCAGTGGACTGTAGATTAGATGGATGTGAGACCTCTAGTGGCCACGACTTTACAGCTTTTTTCAGGTGGATGCAGGCATATTTTCTAAATAAAGTGATTTAGAAATTTGCTAGTTACATCATTCTCTATTAAACAAAATTAAATTGTGTGAACGTACAGTGGCTCTTTAAGACCCAAAATAGCAGGAATGGTGCCATTTTGGGAAAAAACAGGGCAATAATGGGAAATCCCTTTACAATTTACCTCACATTTTTTTTCTTTTTTATAATAATTCCTAGATATGTTGGTTTTATATTTAAATACATTTCAGTAACGTTTTCTATAGTACAACACAAAAAGTAACAAAGTCCGAAACAGCAATGGGCCTCCTGCCTAAGAAAAGGATCAGTGCTGCACATAGAAGCCAACCAGATCTCATTTTTGCTATTAATCTTGCTCTAGAAAAATTGGAAATAGAATTTTCTAATATGCATATTATGCAAATTGCCTGAGATTAAAGGCGTTTTCCTGAGTGAGAGGAGTGAGGGGAAAGAATGGGTTATACCTAATAAATAAACACTACTCATTCTCATGCTGCTCTGGTCCTCACTGCTCTCCACTTACTGGTTCTGGCTCGAAACACAGGAAATGACTGGAATTGACAACTCAGCTAACCACTGGCTGAGATGGCATGGGATCGGTAGGGTGAGTAACATTTAATTTCTTTTTTAATTTTTAACTCATTCTAGCCCCACTTTTTTTTTAATTCTCCCCCAGAAAACACCAGATATCAGCACAATAATTTAGGCACCAAAAATCTCACTTTACAGCCTACGGTGAAATTGAATGTTATCACCTTATTAATGGTGCATGGCACCTAAAATATTTCCCCTTTGGCATAACTCATAGCCTTTGGAAGTGACATCAGCACAAGAATTTGACATTGGGTTCTTCAAATGCATGCAAGCCTAAGGTAACCATGTGCAATGCATGGGCTGAAGTTGTGTATTGCCACCACTGGACCCTGGAGTGGAGGAAACGTGTTCTCTGGAGGGACATATCATGGTTTTACTATGGTTCTGATGACGTCCAGAGACCACTACCTACTGGAACACAATACATAATGGTTCCATTAAAATTAGGCGATGAAGGGTAATGGGACAGGACTTTTTAAGGTCTGGCTGTTTATTTCCAGGGAAGAGTAATTTTATTATTACAGCGTGCCAAGACATTTTTGACAATTTTTGTGTCCAACTTTCTGGTAACAATTTGAGGAAGACCCTTTCCTGTCCCGTCGTGACTGTGCTCCATAATGACATGGACGTGCAAGAGTTGTGACCTCAAGCCTATCCAACGTGTTTGGGATGAACTGGAATGCCAGTTACAAGCCGGACCTTCTCATCCATCATCAGTGCTTGACCTCAAAAATGCTCTTCTGGCTGAATGGGCATAAATTCCCACACTCCAAAATCTTGTAAAAAGACTTCTCAAATGAGGGGAGCCTATTATAGCCACAACAGAAACGGGGAGGGGGACCAGCTTCATATTGACACCTATGATTTTGGAATGAAATGTCCTGTCAAGCTCATGTAAGTGTGATGGTCAGGTGTCCACGTACTTTTGTCTAGAGATAAAGAACCGTTTGCACAAATTGCAAATTCCCAGCATGGGCAGGGATACCTTTCCAAGAGTGGCACATTTCACATCGGATTGTGTCATAGCCATTTACAGCAAGTGAGAAGACACAATACATTGGGCGTTAGGAAAAATTGCTGACAAGTTCTGCAAGAGTGAATATCACGCTTTCATCCTCCTGCTTGGCCTGGATACACATCCCTGGGACAAAGCACCTAGTGTGAGCAGCTGTCAATCTTTTGTATGCATGGCTTTTGTCTGGTTGCAGGGCTGACATGCTCTTTCAGCTCTTTTCTGGATTTCTTATGATCCGTGTGGAAATATACAGGGAAATCCATTGCATTTTAATAGCAGGTGACAAAGATTTATTCTCATGCTGATAAAAATCTATGCACAACACATGTCTGGAGAGTGTCATATTCTAATGTACTGGAAATATTTTCATCACAGCTTATAATTCCCTTTATAGCTATAGATCCAAATAAATTTTGTCTGCATGCAGCCACCTCTAGAGGGCACTTAAAGGGTTTCTGTCATCAGAATTTAGCCTACAAAACCGAGTGTCATTTGCAAATCGCAAATGACACCTGATGACAGAAAGCCTTCTTTTATAGAAATCTGTACGGTACTTTTTGTTAAAATTGCGTTTTTATAATATGCTAATTAGGCCCCCTAGGTGCAGTAGGCGTGAACCCTGCACCTAGGAGCGGCCCTAATAACGCCCCTTACCCCTCCTCCCTTGCGTTGATTGACAGGGCTGGGCACGTTGAGAGCCGGCGGCCGCCCGGGTCCCGGCTTCATCAATGCGCATGCGCGGATTGCTTATCGCAATGCGCAGGCGCGGGAGTTCGCGATCGTACAGGGCCGGGAGACGAAAGAGATGGCTGCCCGGCCCTGTCAATCAACGCAAGGGAGGAGGGGTAAGGGGCGTTATTACGGCCGCTCCTAGGTGGCAGGGTTCACGCCTACTGCACCTAGGGGGCCTAATTAGCATATTATAAAAACGCAATTTTAACAAAAAGTACCGTACAGATTTCTATAAAAGAAGGCTTTCTGTCATCAGGTGTCATTTGCGATTTGCAAATGACACTCGGTTTTGTAGGCTAAATTCTGATGACAGAAACCCTTTAAGAGCTTTCTGCATACTACATTATTATTGACTTCAATATATAAACAGTATGCAGTAAGCTCCTACGCTCCCCCTAGTGGTGACTACAATTAGCCAGAATGATATCATTTTAGCTTGATAAAAACATTGAAGGGTTTTTATAAGGGGTGCTCCTAGCACCTAGGGTATTGAAGGGTTGACATCAGGGGTGCACCTAGCCTTTCTGCTGCCTGAGGCAAAAACTGAAACAGCACCCCTCCCTCCCCAATGCCAATTTCTTAACCTAACCCCTTCCCTTCAGCTCGTGGCCATTCGGCTGCCCCCTCTTGCCCCTACCTGGTGCAGCCTGAGACGATCGCCTCAACTGGCCTCATTGGTGGTGCACCCCTGGTTGACAGTCACATAAAAGAACATTTTCACCAAAAATAGCATTCTAGCTAGAGTAAACTAACAACTTCTCATGTGCAGCTCTGTGAAACTTATCTATTCAGGGGTGCAACTATTGGAAGTGCAGTTGTTATGGTTGCACCAAGACCCTGAAGTCTGTGTAGGTCCACAAAGTCCCTTTGCTCGATATGTGGAGACCATGACTATGTACAAGGTACAACAATTGTCTCAGATATTGTATTAGGGTCCACAAGCTAACCAAGTAATAAAAAAAAATCGTGACTTTATATCTAAAGACAATCATAAATATCTCATATTAAATTGCTGGCCGGATAATACTGTGGGCAGACTAAGTCTTGGCCTTGTCTTTTCTCACTTCTTGCCAAGTTTTCTTATTAAGAGTTACTTGTTTGTGTCATTTCCAGTTAGGCAGATTCCACATGAGAAATCTGTTAAGAACATGTTATTCCTGCCATCAATCTACCGACCAATACCACTGAATCACTCCTTCATTATATTTATCTCGTTCTGTCTTCACTTTTGTCAGTAGGATATACTGTACAGATTCTTAATACTAGGCTTACTATGGGGGATTGAAAGAAAACTATATGAAAGATCCTAATAAAGTGTAAAGGGAATATTCCAAATTACAAGCTGGATACGTAATGTAATAAATTACAATAATAAACTGTCTTATTTTACACAATGACTGACACTCAAGATAGAGATCACCGAAAGCTGGAACGTACATTTTAGAGAAAAACTTTCAGATTCATATTCATTCTGCCTCATAAATATACCTAATAATTTCAGATATTTTCTTCTATACCTTTCCTCTTGGCTCAGTATATTGTAAAATATCAATTACAAGATGACCAGCTTTATAAAAATAAATAAATTGCGATATTGTGTCACGAGATGTCTTTCCTGTCGTGTTGTGAATTGAAGTCTACTAAAAGTTTTGCTAATGCAGTACCACAGTCCGTGGGGTATCTGCAATTTCTGTTATATTATGTATTATGTATTGTTATATAATGTTTAGGCCATGTGTTCCAGCGGAAGAGGTATGCTTGGCAATGGTTTGCAGGGCTCATAGGGACAAAGATCCAGCAGGACAACCCCATTTGGAGCTGATCTTGGAACCATCATTGACCACTATGGTCCTTTTCCTATTGGCATATCTTGTTTGTACAATAAATTCAACAAAGTGTATAATGAAAGTAAAAAAATTCTTTTGATCTTAAAAGGACATGTGACCTCTCCTGACAACTATTGGCATCCCCTTGTAATAACAATTCTGGAATATCTATTCTTGTGCCATGCTGCTAGAAGATATGACTGGATCACTAGCCGTTTGCAATGAAGGTCCAGTTGGGTGTGAGTCCCTGCACAGTCTCACCTATACTATCAGTGCTGACAATGTCAGACT
The DNA here is from genome assembly GCA_900303285.1 of Rhinella marina. Lineage (NCBI taxonomy): Eukaryota > Metazoa > Chordata > Amphibia > Anura > Bufonidae > Rhinella > Rhinella marina. The sequence continues at coordinate 95,731 of ONZH01005922.1, read as the reverse complement.
GTGCAGGGAAACACCCTCAACTGGACCTTCTTTGCAAACTTCTAGCAATTCATTCATAGCTTCTAATAAAGAAATTACACATCATGGAATTTTAAGAAAAGATGCTGCAGAATACAGAATCCATCCCTCCCCCATAGTGTTTAGACCTTCTTTACTGTTATCTAGTGCTGTGAAATACGGTGCTTTTCATCCAGGTCCTCTCTAAGGATATTAGAAGGGTAGGTGACACAACCCGGTCCATCATGATGACTTACATTGTAATGCACTGCACAGTGGGTTGTCACATGAGATGCTGGTGGCCATCTCATGCGACAACCCACTGTCACATGCTCCTCATTTTCAGGTTAGGCATTATAGGGCAGTCCTTGGACCTGGATGACAAGCAGCAGTGCTTCTCAGTGCTAAAGAACAGTGAAGCAATTCTAAACATTACTTATTAATAAATTACAGATTATCCACCTTACCCACTCTTTTGTACACATAATATAAGAAGTGGTGAACTCTTTTAATTACCTAATCTATCTTCAGAGTGATTGGAGATCTGTTTTTTTTTTTTTTTTTTTTTCTGGTAGAGAATTTCAAATCCTTCGCATAAACAGATTTAATGGATAATATTCTGACTACCAGCAGCCACCACTAGAGGGAGCTAAGAAGCTTGTTTTATCTGAAACATGTGTGGCATATCACTAGGTCTAACCTCTGAGACCCTCACCTATCTCCAGAATAGGACCCTCACAGTAAGAAGAGGAAATCCCACCCTCCGTTTACTTCGATGAGACTGCCAAAAATAGCCAAGCACTACCTCTGCTATCTCCAGGGTTTCTATAGAACTGAATTATGTGGTGGCCACGTTTGCGCAGTGCACTCCCTATTCATTCCTATGGCACTACCTAAAAGAGCCGAGCACGTTGGCATGGATATTTTCAAGACTCCCGTACAAATTAATGGAGAGCACACCGCGCATCTGCTGTGCGCTTCCCTTCAGTTTCTGTGGCCTGTTCTGGAGATAGGTGTGAGTCTCAGAGATAGCACCTGCACCAATATGCCATCAAAGTCCCAGATGACACAAGCCCTTTAATCACTCAGTATGCAGTAAGCTCCTGAGCTCCTCCTAGTGGTGACAAGAATTTTTCATTTAAATCTGTGTACAGTATACACAGCTGGTATGGAGCTGTGTATCAGACATATGGAGCTCTGCTCACTATAAAGATATATTAATCTGCACAGAATTTTGGACTTAAATAAAGGATATGCCATGAAGTGACCTTTAGGTCCATTTCAAAATTCTGTGATGTTTATTCTTTTAATATATTTCTTTCTACAGCCCCAGCCTGAGATTGATGGTAATAACTGTATACTAATCATTGCCTTAAACTATATTAAGGCAATGATTAGTATAAGTATGCAGTAAGCTCCTGAGCTCCTCCTAGTGGTGACAGCAGGCTGCCAGAATGTTTTCATTTAAATCTGTGTACAGTATATACAGCTGATATGGAGCTGTGTATCAGACATATGGAGCTCCGCTCGCTATAAAGATATATTAGGAAAATAATCTGCACAGAATGTTGGACCTAAATAAAGGATATGTCGTTTATGTCATATTTAGGTCCACTCCACAATTCTGTGCTAATTATTCTCTTAAGATATTCCTTTCTACAAATTATGGTGCCCCAGCCTGAGATTGATGGTAATAACTGTATACTAATAATTGCCTTAAACTTTATTAAGGCAATGATTATTATACAGTATGCAGTAAGCTCCTGAGCTCCTCCTAGTGGTGACAGCAGACTGCCAGAATTTTTTTCCATGTAAACCTGGGTACAGTATATACAGCTGATATGGAGCTATGTATCAGACATATGGAGCTCCGCTCGCTATAAAGATATATTAAAATAATCTGCATAGAATTTTAGACCTAAATGAACAATATGTGGTGAAGTCATCTTTAGGTCCACTCCAAAATTCTATGCTGATAATTCTCTTAAGATATTTTTTCTACAATTTATGGTGCCCCAGCCTGAGATTGATGGTAATAACTGTACACTAATAATTGCCTTAAACTATATTAAGGCAATGATTAGTATACAGTATGCAGTAAGCTCCTGAGCTCCTCCTAGTGGTGACAGCAGACTGCCAGAATGTTTTCATTTAAATCTGTGTACAGTATATACAGATGATATGGAGCTGTGTATCAGACATATGGAACTACGCCCTATCTATAAAGATATTTTATTACCTAAATAAAGGTCCACTCCAAAATTCTGTGCTGTTTCTTCTCTAAATATATTTTTTCTACAATTTTTGGCGCCCCAGACTGAGATTGATGGTAATAACTGTATACTAATCATTGCCTTCAGTGATATTAATTACTGGTAAACATCTTGTCGAAGATTGAATTACCTGTTTTTTTCATGGATTTTTATAATTTCGTGCGTCTGCTGAATGAGTTGTTTTTCTAGCTTGTAGGTCGACAAGGAGTTTTCTAACAGCTGAATCTCCAGCCTGGACGTCTGGTTGAGAACCTGGAAAAAAAAAAAAAAAACGAGAATAAATAGCTGCGATATATCAAACTGTCATTTTACATTAGCGCAGTGACATAAAAATCTAACCTAACACGTGATGTAAAGCAAAGAAGCCCAGCGCGATAGCGTAAGGATGTGTTGTGGCAGTCCTAAGCTTTGACTGTATGCCACTGAACCATAAGTAAATGTTATTGTAAACCTGCAGTTATAGATCCCCCCTGGTCATTTCATGGTGGTCCTACAGAAAGCCTTATTTGATGACGAGGTAGTTCATATTGGCCCATGAGACTCGTGAGGTTTGACAGCCATTTTTATTTTGCAGGGGGGGGGGTTGGTGCAGCAGAATTAATGGAGCTGAGGGCTCTGGAGAACTAGAAAACACTGGAATTTCATCCTAAATGATACAATAATTGTTGTGATTGAACCAGAATGCTGAAAGAAAACCGAAACGCGTGTAAAAGTCAGGACTAGCATGGGTCGTCATTGACATAGCGCAGTCTGCGAGTCCCACATTCAGCTTAATTATTTTGGTCAAACAATTTAATAACATATTTCTCATAGTTTCATATTTTTCATATTTCAGAATTCTTATATTCTCATATTTAATAACAGATTTCTCATATTTTCTTTGGAAACCATGGAAGTTACAGACGTTTCCAAGAATCCATCATATAGCAGATAGTTTGGTACATTGCATAAGAAATGCAGAATTGTGGATTATAGTGATGAGCGACTAATAACTAGTATTTTTATTTATTTTTTTTAATTACACCCAAAATTGCCCTGAATGCAAACTGGATCAATATGTAAAATAAAGGGGTAGTCCCATCTGGGACATTGACGTCATATCGCTAGAACATTAGGAGAAATAAAATGGCCGCCATCCTGTTAGTGCACACAGAACCTGTCCTAATCACACAGGAGGACAAGTTACTTCACAACACTGAGGTAAAGAGCTGCCTCATCCTCCTCTCTGCTCTGCTTGTCAGGGATTATGATCCTGAATACAGGTGATAAGATCCTTGGCTGAATCTCTGTAGGAATGGAGTTCATGAGGAGACATGAAGTACAGAGAGGAGCTGTGGATGTGGATAGTGAGCAGCAGCTCTTGTATACAGTCTCCATTACCACAGTTTGTCCTGTCCGTCCTCTCTGTACTTCATGTCTCATCATCTCCATTTCTTCAGAGATTCAGCTGAAGTTCTTATCACCTGTATTCAGGATCATAATCCCTGACAAGTAGAGAGGAGGATGAGACAGCTCTTTACCTCAGTGATGTGAAGTAACTTGTCCTCCTGTGTGATTAGGACAGGTTATGTGTGTACTAATAGGACGGTGTCCATTTTGTTTCTCCTAATTATTGCCGCCGAGACAAAACGAGCCATTATAACTAGAGATGAGCGAATTTCTTGGAAATTCGATTCGGCTGATTCGCCGAATTTTACAAAAAAATTCGCTTCGTTACAAATTACTTCGCCACAAAGCGCATTTTTTTGTACGTAGTGGGTGCAATGACAGGGAGCTGCGATAGCGCCGCCCCCATCATTGTTCCCCTTCATACATGATCGCTGCGTCTTAGTGTGAAAAACAGTGTAAAACAGACATTAAAAAATACATTAAATCAAACTTACCTCCTCCATTTGCTCGTGACGGGCCGGCCGCCGCCATCTTGCTTGAAGATCTGGAGCGAAATCTTGCGCGGCGCGAGATTACGTCATCAGGCTGGCCGGCGTGGTGACGTCATACGTCACTACGCGCGGGATTTCGCCCGGGATCTTCAATCAAGATGGCGGCTGGCAGCCCGTCGTGAGCAAATGGAGGAGGTAAGTATGGATTTTTGTTTTTTTTACACTATTTCAGGATAAATCGATTCGCCGACACGAAGCACAAGGAAATTCGGCTTTGAGGTGAATCGAATTTATCCTGAAATTCGGATTGAATTCCACTTCGTGGGATTTTGATTTGCTCATCTCTAATTATAACTAATGAAAGGTATTTGGGAATATATTTATAATAGAGTATTATTTAAGTATTTTCATTTTCTTAAATCCTGGAGAACACCTTTAATCATGGATAATAGTTCTTTGCTTAAAGGGGTTGTCCAGCTCAGGATGCTCCCTTTGCCAGCATATTCAACATGGCCCCACATGTCGCGTGGTCTCAGTATACTTGCGCATGTGCCATTACTGTTAGTATTAGTGCACTCACAATAATCTGGCTACAAATCGATTCAATTAATTTGTAAGCACAGTGTGCATGTTTTACACAGCAGTCATCGGGAGGCACTAACGCCGATCATTGACTTTTAACCACTCAGATGCTGGGGTCAATTGATATTACTGCATCTGAGAGGTCTTATCTCGGGAGTAAGATCGAGGGAGCCGTTGGTTGATGTGGCAGCCTCAGGCCTTCTGAAGGCTTCAAGGGCTGCCACAGCTATCTTTCTATGGAGCCCTGCCTGCGACAATCAAGTCTCCTTTAAAAAAAAACAAGGTTTTAAAAATAAAAAAATTAAAATTTTAATCACTCTTACCTATATGCAAACAAAAAATATACAGTAAAAAAAGAATCATAGACATCACAGCATCCCAAAATGGCCATCAATATTAAGCATCGGAAAACAGCGTATCTCACACCACCGCTCACTAGATTAAGACAGGCGTGGCGTTACAAGTGCCAGCCTTGATAAATCCCCTCCCGCATAGCTTCCATTGGAGGTGACATGTTTCTCATAGTTACACGCTTACTTACTTGTGTTTCCACGTCTGTAAGTTTCCTTGTCTGCTCTGCTGTTTGGCTTAGAAGACTCGTTCCTATTTCCAACATGGTTGCTGTCTGGTTCTGAACCGCATTTTGCTGCATCTGGACCATCTCAGATTTCATGTTGTCCACAATATAGTTCTCCAGCTGTGGAATAACATATACATCCATAAGAAACCAGAAAGAGTTACTGTAAAAAAAACCTAAGTTCTGTATTAAAAGGAATGTACAGTCACAAAAGGGCCTATTGTTTATTGTCTGTTGTGTGTTTGTGCTAAACATATTGTAAATAATTATTGGTGATGTTAAATATCTATAATAAAAAATAAAACATACAAAAAAAACATAAAATTCTCTACTTTTCACACTGGCTACTAAGCCTAATAATAGGCGCCACTTATAGATCTGTACAGATCACTTTTCAGCAGTCATTACAGGGAGGATTACAGTGACAGATATCACAGATGATATCCACATAGGCAGATCTCTAAGCAAATATAGTTATTTTATCTGTAACACGCTGCCTGCTGTTTGTTTTTTTTTTTATTTCTTTGTTCTGCTCACTGAGATGGCCGCACATGCTCAGTTTCATCCTTCAACTGCCTCCTGAGCTGTGATAGGGGGAGCTGAGACACACCTCCTGAGCTGTGATAGGAAGAGCTGAGACACGCCTCCTGAGCTGTGATAGGGAGAGCTGAGACACACACCCTGAGCTGCAGCAGAAAAGACACTCCCCTTAAGCTGTCAGCTTGAAATAAATCTAGCAGAGCAATGAATGTGGAGATCTCTGGATCCATGTGAGGTACAGGCTGGTTCTAGCTTTGTTAGAAAGAGATTGTCACGTACTATATGATGTCTGATTTCCATTTTTTACATTATTCATTGGATAACTCCTTTAAAGGGGTTTCCGTGGTTTCCCAGGAACAATGTTTCTCTTATCATAGGGTAAGGGGTGATCTGCATTACAAGACTTGGAAAAAGTGGTACTGTTTAAAAAAAACAAAAAAAACAGACATTTTTCCTAATCTTGGAAACCCCTTTAATTATTTTCCAGGATATGGCGCACTATATCTCATTATCAGCTCTGTTTACTGTGGGTTGCAGCTTTCACAGTGTAGTGTTAATCATTGAAATAACCCCAGACAGTAATCACTTGATTAATTACAACAAGGTCATCACATAAGAAGAGCTGAGGGGAAAGGAAACTGATTATTTGTAATTTGTTGGAATGAATTAGAAGTTTTGGGGGAAAAATCATTTCCTTGTCCCAAGAGAAACCGAGTACAAGTCCTGTCCTTTGCAGATGATTCATCCGTCTACAGAGATCCTCTGGGTGGCTCAGCTGCTTGTACGTGTTCTTCTATGGAATTTTAAAGGGATTGTCTGATTGAGAAACCACATTTAAAGAAAAAGGATCCTCATCCGTTAACCCATTCTGGGAACATCTAAGAAGACTGTCTCTTCCTATCTTTGGAGGTCTTGGCATGTCATTGCACTACTATACACAAAACAGAAAGCCCACTGATTTTAATGGGCTCTATGTAATGCTCAGTTAAACCTGTGGTGGCGCTCTGGTTTTAACAGAAAGAGACTGTGAAAATCATTATGTTAATTTTATTGATATATATATATATATATATCTTTCATCTATCTAGATCTATCTGCCTACCTACCTCATATGCCTCTACTATCTATCTATCTATCTATCTATCTATCTATCTATCTATCTATCTATCTATCTATCTATCTATCTATCTATCTATCTATCTATCTATCTACCTCATCCCTCATATGCCTCTACCATCTATTATCTATCTATCTATCTATCTCATATTTATCATTTCTTCTTTTCTTTTTTCTATCTATTTATTTATCTATCTATCTAAAAAAATAAAAAATCAGGCAGCACTCTCAAAAAAATAAAAGGCAAATCAAAATTAATTTACCTATGTGGGACGTGCAACGTTTCGGCTCGACTCAGCCTTTTCTCACGTCCCACATGGGTAAATGAATTTTGGTTTGCCTTTTATTTTTTTGAGAGTGCTGCCTGATTTTTTATTTTTGTTATTGGATCGCTGTCAGGTCACTGGGCTTGCACCTCAGCTGTATTGTGCGGTGTTGCCGATGTCTCTTTTTTTTTTTTTCTTTTTTTCTTTTGTATCTATCTATTTATCTCATATTTATCATTTCTTTCTTTTTCTTTCTTTCTCTCTTTCTTTATCTATCTATCTATCTATCTATCTATCTAATATCTATCTATCATCTGTCTATCTCATATTTATCCTTTCTTTTCTTTCTTTCTTTCTTTCTTTCTTTCTTTCTTTCTTTCTTTCTTTCTTTCTTTCTTTCTTTCTTTCTTTCTTTCTTTCTTTCTTTCTTTCTTTCTTCCTTTCTTTCTTTTTGTATCTATTTTTATCTATCATCTGTCTATCTCATATTCATCCCTTCTTTCTTTTTGTATCTATCTATCTATTTTAAATTATTCCAAAGTTCCTATTAAAATAAAATGTAAATCAGAGTCAGTCGTGGGTTTGTGTCTATTCAGTCACCTCACTCTTTGTTTTCCTCACAGTATCCCTTGAAAACTGAGCACCATCATTAGCAATTTTGACATATCGGGTCTAGAAGGCTCTGCCGGATATTGTCTGATGTTCCTCTCTGAACTCTCCCGGTTATATCTATTTCCATAAAGTAATTAGTGATGTTAACAGCGTATGATATTTCATCAGATCACCTAGAAATCACAGACTTAAAGCATTATCTTCTGTCATCTGACCTCTTTCTGAAGTGATTCGTCTTGTGTTACATTGTTCATATTATCCCTTAGAGGAACACTACAGATGATATAATGCAGGGAAGGTTCGTGTGTCTTCAGGTCTTCAAGTTGACTGTTTCATCACCTAGATAGGGCCTGACAGCTTCTCCTGTCTGCTGAGGAAACTACTAGTATTCTCAATGTAATTACCAATTCAGGAAATATTTTCTATATAAGTGTGTCTCCTCTGCTATTCCTCCTGGAAATGCATGAATAAATTAACAACTGACTGTTTCCATTCCTCTTGTCGTTGGTGCATGTCCCCACACATTCTGACGTTTCCCAATAAATTTAAATGTATTTCTGCACCTTAGATAATGTGCTCAATTTATTGGTTATATTGTTTGGGTTTTTAATTTTTTTATGATGTTATATTGTATTTTTTGAACATTACTTTTTCATTTTTTAACCCTTTTCTGGGGAGAATTAAAAAAAGAAAAAAAGCCTTATTCATCTCCACCGTTCCCCACAGCTGTCACTCAGCTCCAGTCTCTGCTCCTGTTCCGGCTTGATATGCTGGAACCACTCAGCCAGTCTAAAGCCTTAGCAATGACCCATTCCAGCCAATGATTGACTGAACGGCTACCAATTACAGCTTGCTGAGCTGGGACAGAAAGTGCAGAGCAGCAGGAACTGAAGCTGCGGCAGAATGGAATCAGCAGAGGAACATGAGAAATGAGCAAAGCTTCTTTGTTATTTTTAAAGCGTTCTGGCCCTTATTTTTTTCCCAAAAGACAGCTAATAACACACTTGTACCTATTATTTTATGTAATTATTGACTCAGGTAGTTATATTTATTTAGGTATCCCTAACAACAGGTCATACAATATAAAGAGGTTCTCTAGGAATGATTTACAAGGGCCTCTTGCAACCTGTTCTAGAACGGAGGTTCCTTGTGAGGTGAGCACGGGGGCGTAGCTATAGGGGGTGCAGAGGTAGCACTCGCTACCAGGCCCAGGAGCCTGAGGGGGCCCAAAGACCCTTCTGCTGCATAAGAAGACACTGATATTATAGAAACTGCATGCTGGTCAAGTTAGACCTCTGGTGGAGGGAAGGGGTTAGGTCAAGAATTTGGAATGGGGGGGGGTGCCGTTTCAATTTTTGCCTCAGACGAAAGGCTATGTGCTTCCCTGTCCCTGGCCACAACACCTCTACCAACAACAAGGTGATTTCTAACAGATGAGACCTACTTTAACAGTCTTTCCTCTCCTGAGCCTTTGGCCTACAAATTACTGGGCGATGTAAAATTTAGCTATGTGATACTCTGATTAAAAGTTCTAGGTAGATGGATGGAAGTGCATGGTCTAAGAGAGGCAAGACTGTTAGTGTAGGTCCTGTCTGATAGAAGCCACCTTGTCGTTGGTAGGTGGGCCTGACATATCCTTGACCAAAAATATCCAATTTTTATATAGTAAGTGTAGCAGTAATGTAACTTTCTTTTGCAGAGCATAGGGCACAGTGAGGAACTACTCTCTCTCCCGCTAACCAGTCCTTCTCACATTCTAGGACCTGCTCCCCCTAACCAATCCTGCTCACATTCTAGGACCTGTTCCCGCTCCTCCTAACCAGTCCTTCTCACATTCTAGGACCTGCTCCCTCTCCTCCAAACCAGTCCTGCTCACATTCTAGGACCTGCTCCCTCTAACCAGTCCTGCTCACATTCTAGGACCTGCTCCCTCTCCTCCTAACCAGTCCTTCTCACATTCTAGGACCTGCTCCCTCTCCTCCTAACCAGTCCTGCTCACATTCTAGGACCCACTCCCTCTAACCAGTCCTTCTCACATCCTAGGACCTGCTCCCTCTCCCCCTAACCAGTCCTGCTCACATTCTAGGACCCACTCCCTCGCCCTAACCAGTCCTGCTCACATTCTAGGACCTGTTCCCTCTCCTCCTAACCAGTCCTGCTCACATTCTAGGACCCACTCCCTCAAACCAGTCCTTCTCACATCTAGGACCTGATCCCTCTCCTCCTAACCAGCCCTTCTCACATTCTAGGACCTGCTCCCTCTTCTCCTAACCAGTCCTTCTCACATTCTAGGACCTGCTCCCTCTCCTCCTAACCTGTCCTGCTCACATTCTAGGACCCGCTGCCTCTAACCAGTCCTTCTCACATCCTAGGACCTGATCCCTCTCCTCCTAACCAGTCCTTCTCACATTCTAGGACCTGCTCCCTCTCCTCCTGACCAGTCCTTCTCACATCCTAGGACCTGATCCCTTTCATCCTAACCATTCCTTCTCACATTCTAGGACCTGCTCCCTCTCCTCCTAACCAGTCCTTCTCACATTCTAGTACCTGCTCCCTCTCCTCCTAACCAGTCCTTCTCACATTCTAGGACCTGCTCCCTCTAAACAGTCCTGCTCACATTCTAGGACAGGCTGCTTGAAGCCAATAAAAGACAATAGCCCCAAGTCTCCACTGCATGAAACAACCGAATCCTGGTGGCTGCCACGCCCACTCTCCTCCTTAGCCTCTGCCATCTTTAAAGATCTGACCAGCCCCATACAGGTACTACACTGGTTGGGAAATAAATATATGGGTATTTGTTCATTTTTGGGTGATCTGCAGCACCTATAGGGACTGATTTTTTTGCAGAATTTTTTTTTACGGGCTGATTTTTTTGTGGAAATTTCTGAAAATAAGTTTCATTCACCTGAATGGATTCTGCAGAAATCCAAGGGTTCGTCGCCAAAGCAATCCCATTTAGATGAAGGGAGCAGAAATTTCTGCAACAAAATCTGCCCTGTGTGAAGGCACCCTTACTCGGGGTAATTAGCAGGAATGAGTATTTTCAATAATTGGCCTAATCCTGTAAGAGGGTGAGGGAAATTAGATTGTGAGTCCATTTTGGGACAAAGACTGATGTGTAGGTGGCAGTGTCTGCACACTGATGTGGAAGATGTCAAAGTTATATAAGGAACAACAACAAGAAAAATACATGTAAAAATCCTTTTAGAAGTGTACATATAATAGGAATAATACTGTAAAGTTGTAAAGCGATGCCGATTAAAGCTACATCTAAGGGCCCCGGCTCTCTGGTGTTATTGGTGATGTCGGACGTGTAAATGATAACATGTTATTCCACAATTAAGCTTTTCTATTTATTTTAATGTGCCGGATTGGAATCTGCCCATGGGAAAAGTAAACATTTATTTTACTGATGGTTTGCCCCGCTTTGACTTATGAGGGCTCCTTAATGAATTTCCTTTTTCTGCCGGCTGCTTGTTAGGAAATATAAAGTTACCCTGATAATATTTTATATACAAGACCGGTTAACCTTTAGTAATAAATCATGCCCTTAAACCAATCAAAGCAGTAAAAATAAAAATGTGAATATTGTAAAAACAAATAATAAAAATCATTTTTATAATATTTGTAACAATACAAGTAATAAAAGACTGAAAAAATTAGCAATACTAGTAATAACACAAGCAACGGCGCACTGTTGCTGGATATGTATAGAGGGCACAAAATGGCCGGTATTGTATGGAGGACATACTGTCATTGGCTAAGTATGGGGGGCAGACTGTGGCTGTATATGTATGGAGGGCACACTGTTACAGGCTATGTATGGAAGGTACACTGTGGCTGTATATGTACGGAGGGCACACTGTTACAGGCTATGTATAGGGGCACACTGTGGCCGTATATGTATGGAGGGCACACCATGACTACATATGTATGGAGGGCACACTATGACTAGATATGTATGGAGGGCACACTGTGGCCGTATATGTATGGAGGGCACACCATGACTAGATATGTATGGAGGGCACACTATGACTAGATATGTATGGAGGGTACACTGTTACAGGCTATATATGGAGGGCACACTATCACTAGATATGTATGGAGGGCACACTATGGCTAGATATGTATGGAGGGCACATTATGACTAGATATGTATGGAGGCACACTGTGGCCGTATATGTTATGGAGGGCACACCATGACTAGATATGTATGGAGGGCACACTATGACTAGATATGTATGGAGGGCACACTGTTACAGGGCTATGTATGGAGGCACACTGTTGCTGGCTATGTATGGAGGGTACACTGTGGCTGTATATGTACGGAGGTCACACTGTTACAGGCTATGTATAGGGGCACCACTGTTGCTGGCTATGTATGGAGGGCACACTGTGGCCGGTATATGTATGGAGGGGCACACCATGACTAGATATGTATGGAGGGCACACTATGACTAGATATGTATGGAGGGTACACTGTTACAGGCTATATATGGAGGGCACAGGGTTACAAGCTATGTATAGGGGCACACTGTTGCTGGCTATGTATAGGGGCACACTGTGACTTGATATGTATGGAGGGTACACTGTCACAGGCTATATATGGAAGGCACACTGTTACAGGCTATATATAGGGCACACTGTTGCTGGCTATCTAAGAGGGCACACTATGACTAGGTATGTATGGAGGGTACACTATGACTAGATATGTATGGAGGGCACACTATGACTAGATATGTATGGAGGGCACACTATGACTAGATATGTATGGAGGGCACACTATGACTAGATATGTATGGAGGGCACACTATGACTAGATATGTATGGAGGGCACACTATGACTAGATATATATGGAGGTCTCACTATGACTAGATATGTATGGAGGGCACACTATGACTAGATATATATGGAGGGCTCACTATGACTAGATATGTATGGAGGGCACATTATGACTAGATATGTATGCAGGGCACACTGTTAAAGGCTATCTACGAGGGCAAACTATGACTAGATATATATGGAGGGCTCACTATGACTAGATATGTATGGAGGGCACACTGTTAAAGGCTATCTACGAGGGCAAACTATGACTAGATATGTATGGAGGGCACACTATGACTAGATATGTATGGAGGGCACACTATGACTAGATATGTATGGAGGGCACACCATGACTAGATATGTATGGAGGGCACACTATGAACTAGATATGTTATGGAGGGCACACCATGACTAAGATATGTATGGAGGGCACACCATGACTAGATATGTATGGAGGGCACACTATGACTAGATATGTATTGGAGGGCACACCCATGACTAGATATGTATGCAGGGCACACTATGACTAGATATGTATGCAGGGCACACTATGACTAGATATGTTATGAAGGGCACACTATCACTAGATATGTATGGAGGGCACCCATGACTAGATTATGTATGGAGGGCATACCATGACTAGATATGTATGGAGGGCACACTATGACTAGATATGTATGGAGGGCACACCATGACTAGATATGTATGCAGGGCACACTATGACTAGATATGTATGCAGGGCACACTATGACTAGATATGTATGGAGGGCACACTATCACTAGATATGTATGGAGGGCACACTATCACTAGATATGTATGGAGGGCACACTAATCACTAGATATGTATGGAGGGCACACTATCACTAGATATGTATGGAGGGCACACTATCACTAGATATGTATGGAGGGCACACTATCACTAGATATGTATGGAGGGCACACTATCACTAGATATGTATGGAGGGCACACTATCACTAGATATGTATGGAGGGCACACTATCACTAGATATGTATGGAGGGCACACTATGACTAGATATGTATGGAGGGCACACTATCACTAGATATGTATGGAGGGCACACTATGACTAGATATGTATGAAGGGCACACTATGACTAGATATGTATGGAGGGCACACTATCACTAGATATGTATGGAGGGCACACTGTTGCTGTCTATCTAGGAGGGCACACTATGACTAGATATGTATGGAGGGCACACTATGACTAGATATGTATGCAGGGCACACTATGACTAGATATGTATGGAGGGCACACTGTTGCTGTCTATCTAGGAGGGCACACTATGACAGGGCCACACTGTAGATGATATGGTATTAACATACCAATACAACATAATCATATTATTTTGAATATCAGCATTTTCATTGTGATCTTTTCTCTCTGTGAAGTCATTTTACACTCTTTGTTTTCTTCATTGTCAGTGCTGGCTGAGGTCATATTAAAACACGATAATCTTCTACGTCTTAACAATGTCCTGGGAGGTTTACCGCTGTTGTAATGAAGAATTTTGTGATGACTGTCTGGCCTCCTGTGTTTGCCGTTCTGTAACTATTTAGATTGAGATTTACTGCTGCTAATGCTGTTAGAAAACATAGGCTAAGATGACATATAGGGGACTTAGGAGGCCCCGCATGGTAGATTACTGTTGTAAAAAAAAGTCACAGATAATTTTGGTTCACAAAAATTTGTCACTGTTTGTGGTTTTACTTTGCTTGTGCCACATTCAAAAAGCAGTGGAAAGCTGGATATGGTTAGGAAGACTAGTAGATATACACCAGGCTATCAAAAAGTCATAAAAGTAGGGCAATCTCCCACTGTGAGCGGGTGAGGTAAAAACTGGAACAAAAACTCAGAAGTGTCATTTTTAAAAATTAACCAAACTTACTTCTTCCACATTAGCATTTTTGCTGGATCCAGCAGGGTTCAGCAAAAACGCTTCCGTTACTGATAATACAACCATCTGCATCCATTATGTACGGATCCGGTTGTACTATCTGTAACATACCCAAGACGGATCCGTCATGAACTCCATTGAAGGTCAATGGGGGACGGATCCGTTTTCTACTGTGGCAGATTGTGTCAGAGAAAAACGGATCCGTCCCCATTGACTTGCATTGGAGGTCATGACGTCTTTTTCCGCATCCCACATGCTGCTCTCCGGTATGAGAACGGAGCGGAATGTATTTGGGAGCGCTCTGTTCTGTTCAGTTACGTTTAGTCCCCATTGACAATTGAATGGGGACGAAACGGAATATTAACGCTATTTGGCTTCGGTTTGGCCAAATTCTTAAACTGATTTGTTCCGGGTGTGAATCCACTTTAGCCAAATCGAAAGTGTGTCAATTGGCCTGAACGACTGGTTCAAAAAAGGTCTAAAAGAGCCTTATTATGTTAACTTGAATAGAGGAGGAGGGGTGCAACATATATTGTCTGCCACTTACAATGCTGTTCTAATACCTCTCCCGAGGCAGTTTAATCACACGTAATAGCTTCAGTTGTGCAAATGCAATAAAAATCTTATTTCTATGACTGAAGCATGAGTCACCTGTATTTAATTCCGGAGAATTCTTGTACAAGAAGTAAGTCCCATTGCTCGGACTTATTACTACTGAGAAATTTAGCCAAATAGCACCTATTGGAAATTGTGACCTCTCCTCCTTTACCTGTTTTCATATCACGTGGTATCATATCACAATCCCACAAGGCCTGTGATCTCCAACATATGATCAACAGATACCATATATATTCTATGTGACCTGACAAGTGCAAGGCAAATACTTACGCTATATACCCTTTAGATACCATAGTCAAATTAAAGGGGTTCTCCAAGATTTCCATATTGATAGCCTGTCCTCAGCATAGGTCATCAATATGAGATTGGTGGGGGTGCTACTCCCGGGACCACCACTGATCAACTGAAGAGGCCGCAGCTCACCAAGCACATAGCGGCCCATGTTATAGTGGCTATGCTTGGTATCGCAGCTCAACCCAATTCACTTGTGCCCAGGACACGTGACCCCCGCCAAACTGATACTGATGACCTTTCCTGAGGATAAGCCATCAATATGAAAATTGAAAAAAATGTCCTGACTGCCACAGGCTGGGCAATGATGTTTTGGAAAGTAACTGGATGGAGACCATCAGCTTAACATGTCTTAGAATTCCATTGGTAAAGCATATAGAGAGACATAATTACTTCTACCCAGAATTCTGTGCTTTTGCAATAAACATGCTAATTTGCATATTAAATAGGTAATTTGCATATTAAAGGGGTTTTCTTGTTGCAGTCAATAGAGCCTAAAGTTGACATGTCACCTCACCCAACGTCTTTTTTAATAAATACATGTGTTCCCCATGAAATAATTTGGAAACATCTTTTCATCTTTTCTTATAATGTGCTGCAATGTGTTCCTCTGTTATTCATTTTAAAAATGCATGAAAAAAATTGACAACTGAGTGTTACCATACCCCTTGTCATAGGGGTGTGCCCCAAACAGTCTGACTCTGGCAGCAACAATTGGACATTGAGATTATGCAAGGACACACCCCCAACTGATCAATTTATTCATACAATTCTAGGAGGAGTAACAGAGGAAGGACACAGTGCAGAGATCTGAGAAAAGCTGCTCTGGATTTGTTATTTCGGGGGAATATAATCTTCAAAAACAATCATGCCAAGCGATCAGTGAGGTTAAAAATCATATCATGAAACTTTACATCATTATGTGAGTCTCTTGTGTATTGTTTTCAAGATCTCTGCTTGCAGTCACTGAATAGGAACCTTCACTGCTGAACTCTGCCTTGTAACAAGTCAGGCACCATTGAGATTGTCACATAATCAGAATAGATTGCAATGGAATTAGCTGGTCAAAGCTACCATTCAATTAAAGCAATTAGAGATCTTGAAAAATGTGAAGATTTGATATACAAAATATATTGGAAAATTGCGCTACAAATGTATTCTATAGGGGTTGCGCTTAATTCACTGATGAAGATGAATGGGTGGGGGTCCCGTATGTGATGACTGGGCCGTAAAACACGGACTTATGTGTCTAAATACGCAGGACATGTGTTTGTGTTAAATAAACTCAGGCGAAGTTGGTGCAATAACTCTGAGAAAGCTTTTCCCAAATATCCTGACCACACCGAGAGCATTTTATCAGATCGGACTCCGTGTGTGTATAGGCACCGTATTATCCACCCCATGTACTGTATTACTGTGTTATAGATGTGAACAGAATGCCACCATCGAATTTCTAACTTGAATTGACAGCCGTTCAATGATTTAATCAAGACTGACCAGACATAACATATGAATAAGAACGTAGGCCGAAAGTGGGTTCACATACGAGCTACAGTAAATGTATCATTTCACAATTACGTTAGTTTTGAAGCTATTTTGTCTGCTGTAGTATATGGTGTTTTACATAAAATACGAACTCCAGAGCATCTGGGCTTGTTTTAAGCTATTCCTCTGTTATTCCTGCTGGAAATATGAATACTTGATTACTGGGTGTCACTGTTGCCTTGTCAATGGGAAGGGGGGGGTGCCCTTATATAGTTTGACGCTGTACAGTGGGCGGTATCAAACTGTGTATATCTCAACCCTATTGGCAAGGGTAAAGGTGATGCCTAATTATTTATTTCCAAGAGGAACAACTGGGGAAAGGCACAGTACAATTTGGAGAAATATTGTTCCAGAAACAGACTGGTCAGATGCTGAAATACAAGGCTACATGGCACCATTTGGTTGTACAAAAAACAATACTGCGGCTTCTGTGCGGTCTCAATGGTTCCCTGATGTATCAGGAACTGGAGAGCAGCCATGTCCCCATGACAAAACTTCCTGCTACATTTCTCCAGTCGCTCTGTGCTATGATAGGTACACTGAATTCATAACAACCGGATTGTGTTGGCAAATTGGGGGCTTTTAATCCTCTCCCCAGACACGTCCAAAACCAGAACCGGCCACTTCTTGACGGGGTTATATAATCCCCACCCAATTTAGGGCTGGGACAATTGAATTTGCCGGGATTGTCTATTGCTGTGCCTCTATTGAAAACCATGATTCAGTGGGTCGTGCCAAGTTTTGAAGTTCTTCTATCCACAAGATAGGGGATAACTAACTGATCGCTGGTCTGACCACTGGGACCCCACCGATCCTGAGAAGAACAGGGGCCATTTTCCCCTTGTCTGATGGAGCGACAGTTTGAGCATGTGCCCTGCTGCTCCATTCAGTCTCTATGGGACTGGCGGAAATAGCAAAGCACAATACTCTGCAATCTCCAGCAGTCCCGTAGAGAATAAATGACGCAGCAGGGGGCATGCCCCACCTGCCGCTCCATCCGATTGGGGGAACAGGACCAAGGTCTCCGGATCAGTGGGGGTCTCAGCATCACTTAGTTATCCCCTATCCTGTGGATAGAAGATAACTGCAAAACATGGCACAACCCCTTTAATACTTTTATTAAAGGTAAGAAGCCCAGAACTGTGATAAGGGCACAGACCAGAAGCTCTGCTGTCAGGAGTCCTGTCAAAGCAACCTCCACATTAGACTATGGGACAGATTTATGAAAGCTGTCTAAAAGGGCAAACTGTCTTTGCTGCCTATAGCAACCAATCACAACGCAGCTTTCATTTTTCAAGGGCACCATAAGAAATAAAAGCCGCGCTGTGATTGGTTGCTAGGGGCAACAAAGTCAGTCTCTTGTAGGCCGTGCCATACATCTGCTCTGGTGTTTTCGCCTTGGCTTTATAATGATTATAATGTCCTCTCTGTGTATGCCCAAGAGCTTTACTGACAGGACGGTATAGTTACCAACATTTAAAGGGTATCTGTGGGTTTTAGATGCCCTGAATTTACCAACTTAAAGTCCATCTGTCAGCAGATTTGTACCTATGAAACTGACTGATCTGTTACATGTGCGCTTGGCAGCTGAAGGCATCTGTGTTGGTCCCATGTTTCCGCATTGCTGAGAAAAATAAAGTTTTTATATATGCAAATGAGCCTCTAGGAGCAAGCGGGGTGTTGCCATTACACCTAGAGGCTCTGCTCTCTCTGCAACTGCCACGCCCTCTGCACTTTGACAGGGCCAGGCATGATGATGTTTTCACTGCCTGGTCCTGTTAATCAAAGTGCAAAGGGTGCGGCAGTTGCACATAGAGCAGAGTCTTTAGGTGTAACGGCAACACCCCCGTTGCTCCTAGAGGCTCATTTGCATATAATAAAACATAATTTTTTCGGCAATGCGGCCACATAGGAACATGAGACCAACACAGATGCCTTCAACTGCCAAGCGCATATGTAACAGGTCAGCCAGTTTCATAGGTAGAAATCTGCTGACAGATTCCCTTTAAGTTCATAAATTCGAGGCGTTTCACCTGTGGTAACACCGCAACTTCTCCCGGGAATGGGATTAGCATTAGCACCAGTCTGGAACAGTCCGAATTTGCCATGACAGGAACTGTCCCATCAAATGCAGGATAGTTGGGAGTGGGACAGTAGATACAGAAGTGATTATAGGACCTGGTAATGGGGTGGGGGGAGCATCTCCATCTTCAAAGACCCTCCTAGGTGAAGGTAAATTAGTGATTGCTTTGTACGGGATGTGCCAAGTGATATGGAGAGAGCACTGAAAACATACAAGAGACAGTAAATTCTGTAATAATCATATCCTTTCCAAATCCCATATTCATTTTCTTCTAATGGTGTTCTTGGCAGAATGGGTTCTCGTTAAAAGTTGTTCTATGAGGAGCCAGGCCCGGGGTTACTTATTATGACCCTGCAAATGGTGCACTTTACTGGAATGGTGCACTTTACTGGTAGCCCATGAGGAAATCTTAGAAAAGCACTGCGGTTAGTAGCACTGACCCATCATCGTCCTGTATGGGAATCTACCGTATAGTCCAAAAACCTGCTGCCATTAACTTCTTCAAAATCTCTGCTTATATAGTGAAAAAAATTAATTGCAAAACTTTAAAGAAAAAGAAAGAATAGAAAGTGCGAGAAATACATAGAAGATTTTTTTTCATCTGGATTATTTTGTTTTTAGAAGAGCTGCCTTGGGGATTAAAGTGCAAGGGTTCTGAAAGTTGGGGCTTTTTACAGCCTAACAGGCAGAGATCCAGGGAAGCAATTACAATGAGAATGAAAGAAAATAAAATGTATTTTTATGGACGGAGGATCATTTCCAGAGTGGTCTATATACGTTGAGGCTTGTTCTTTTATAAAAATTTATTTTCAGCTTTTAACAAGTGCGTTAAATTTAGATTTCCAACTTATATTTTATGTGTCGCTGTACTGCAATTCTCAGAAAACATATTGCTCCTTGGGTCCGGTGGATAAGTGCTGCAATTTATATAAATGACGACCAAGACTGATAATTATGTTTCCAGTTTTCCTACTGTAATCACTTTTTGGACGGTTGTATATAATAATCCAGTATCTGTTATGAGAAAAACCTGATTTACCATAGATTTTTGGGTAGGCCATCATGATCTAATTGGTGGGGTCCTAAGAACTGGAGTGGAGGAGCTATGGTGCTCGCTTAAATGCTATGGATCATTCACTGTTGTTCTAGGTTGAGATAGGCCTCATTCAGCCCACCAAGTTGCAATACCAGGCACATCCACAGGTACAGAGGTGTTGCTGTGTCTAGAAGAGCATTGAAGGAACCCACTGGATGTTCTACCAGGTATGGAAGTGCTGCTATCTCTGATAGAAACCTAAAGGGTGGACATGCAGGTCAGTGAGGTTCAGACCTTCATTGATCACACATTGTTAGATCGGCCATTGATAGGTCTTTAATTGAATTTTCTGAAAAAAAAGTCTATTGAAGTTAGTTACTTCCCTCCTGTTGTTCCCATATTACCACTATTCCAAGTAATTTTTATTTTTCAACTTATTCATAAGCAAAAAAATTACACAAAAATGAAACTTTTAAAGGTGGCTATAAACCGGCAAAGGTTCTGGCTGGTTGTCAATGTCCTAATGCAGTGTTCCTCAACTCCAGTCCTCAGGGCCCACCTGTCGGCCATGATTTGACAGTATCTCACAGAATGAATACCTGTGGTCAGTCCTGATGCACTGACACTGATTATATCACCTGCTCAATACTAAGGAAATCCTGAAAACATGACCGTCAGGTGGGCCCTGAGGACTGGAGTTGAGGAACCCTGTCCTAATGGACAAAGTTTGACTAGTGATACCTAGTTCCACTTCACTCATAGGCAATGGCTTTTTCACTGTGTTTGACTTGGAGACCAGAGAGAGCGAAGGAGTATCTACTGTAAGTGACTTGGTGACAAGATAATGGTTGCTTCCAGAAAATTACTTATACTATTTCAGAAAAGCTATGTTCACAACTCCGGCATGTAAATCTGGTAGAGGAACAGGTTACCAGAAGTACCTTATCCTGTATAGCTGGGCAGTGGCGCACACTGCTGGGTACCACCGGATTTCCATGCATGGTATTAGTCTAGCAACGAGCTGGTATTTATGCCAGATTCCTGTCCAATCCAATCCTATGAAATGCTACTAAGTTCAACTCAGAGGGGCTGCCTGGGTGAAGAAGGGGTTATGCACGGGTTCAGCTCTGAACACAGACAACCCCTTTAATAGGGCAGTGTCTGGTTATGCTAGATATGGTAACTCCAGTAGTCTGTTCCTCTGTCAGAACAGACTACCAGTCCGGATTTATGTGCTGGAGATGTGAACGTAGACTAACAAGTATGGAGCATGAAGGACTGAGCTTCAAGGCTATAACAATGTATTCACTGGATATTAGGATTCTGGAGAACTGGCAAGATGTCATTGGATTGGAGGTATACTTTAAAGGCTATCGACACCTTTGCCCTGATTTTTTTAGTGAATGAGAAATTTATCAACTTTCTAATTAGTTTTCATTAGAAATGTTGTGCCACAGAGTTTGTGTAAGTCCTTCACCTAGCTGGTGCTGCTGCTGAATGTGACATGAATCTGCCAGAGCTCTGCTCCTGTCTCAAATCAATTTTTATCTCAAGATAACCACTAACAACTAATCATTTTTTCCATGTCAAAGGTGTCCATAGCCTTTAAATAGTACATCGCAACAAATATTACATTTCCTGACCTACTCAATCTTATTATCCTGAGCATAATGTCTCCTAAGTAGGGAACTAATATCAGCTACAGATGATTAAGAGTTAGGGCTCCTGCATGCAACCGTATTACAGTTCCATTCCATCATAGGGCTACCCTAGAGGTACATATTACACCTGACAGTGCTTGTATGGCAGCAAACTGACGCTGTGCAGCTTCATATTATGGCCTCCATGTAGGTTTATGAGCCCTAAGTAGAGTAGTAGATGTTCAACCAAAGTTTAGTGCTTAGTTATACTGAGTCTTAGGCAGTTACTTCCTTGCATGACTGCAGAAGCAGATGTCCGCCTGTGAGAGGGCTATAATACCAAGACATATTGCTCACTCTTGGGAGAGATTTGTGTATAGGACATAAGACCCTCTATACAAACAAAGGAAATACTGCAGGGGAAAATCTGTCATGTCCCTTTAAAAGCATATCCTAGTATGAAAGGCATCCTAAGGAATTTCAATATGGCAATTAGTAAGAAAAATGTGCTGAAAAAAATAAATGTGCAAAACTAATATATACTACCGCTAACAGCGTGACCAAGCCATGTTCCATTCATACAACCCCCTGCCCAAAAGAGTGTTCCCCAAACTATGCCTCTCAGCTGAACTACAAAACTACAACTTCCCACCATGCTATAACAGCCTGTAGATTTGCAACAGCTGGAGAGCCACACATCGGGGACCACTACCCTAAAGTATAATTACAATGGAAACATGAGAAGAGTGTGAAATATATTGCCAAGTTGTGGATGCATTTAGAAGAAATATTCATGTTGTAAGTAAAATTTCTGTATCTAGTGTTGAGAAATCTCTGGGAAAATAAAATTTGGATTCAGCTTAATTCTTATGTCCAAATTATTTTTAGTTGCCCAAACAAAACGTTGCGATGCAGCACTTGTCCTTGAAAGGCGTTCAGCCATGTAGTATTCTTGTTATTGGCCGTCATGTAGAGGAGGATGAACCTTCAAGAATATGAGAAAATGCGGGATGTCAAAAAGATTCAGTAAGACGTTAATCATCACATAACGCCAAACGTTATCCCATATTCCAAGGCTAAGGCTGTCTGTCGTCGAATGTATGACATGTAGCATTGAATGCACAAATTGTATAATAAAGAATAATGGGTTTTAAAGGGAATCTGTCAGGTCCAAAACACCCCCCAAACTAGAGTAAGCGGCATATAATGTAAGTGATATCAAGTCAGATTATGTAATTTTTGTCTTCATACTCCCATGCGTTTCGATGTTGTGTTCCAACAAACCAGCAGTAAAATGCATTGACTGGACTCCTGTCTCACACACATAATGGAGAGGACTCAAAGAGGAGTCCTCTCAATGCACTTTACTGCTGGTTTGTTGGAGCACAACATTGCAATGCAAGCGAGAAGATAAATATTAAATAACTGGACTCACATAGACTATATACAGCCTATTTTAGGCAGGGGTGCACCTAGCTTTTCTGATGCCTGAGGTGAAAACTGAAATGGTGCCCCCCCCAGCCAATTTCTGAACCTAACCCCTTTGCCACAATGAAAGCGCTCATTGCTCATGGCCCTTCTGCTGCCCTCCTCTTGCCCCTTCCTGATGCAGCCTGAGGTGATCGCCTCACCTGGCCTCATTGGTGGTGCACCCCTGATTCTTGGTGGGGGTGTTTTGGAGCTGACAGACTTCCTTTAAGGAGCAAAGTTAAAGGGGTTCTGCAAGTTATATTTATTGATGACCTATCCTCAGGCTTGTTCCAATACAGTGTATGGGAGCGATTCTTCCAATTAAAATGAATGGGGTGGTTAGGTGTAATTACACCAACTCAATGCTACCCATGTTACGGCTAGGATGTAAACAATAAAGAGGAGGCAGAACTGGTATGGCGCACGCCTCCTCTTTAAACAGCTGATCGTGGGGGTGCTGGTGTCGGACCCCTGGCGATCTGATATTGATGACCTATGCTGAGGATAGGTCATCAATAAATGCAACTTGGAGAACCCCTTTAAGGAGGCAGTTACTTTTTCACATTGGTGATATTGGGTTTTTATAACTTTGCAATTTAAAGGGTAGACAACATATAGCTCTGAACACTTTAATCATAATGAGTGTATGAGTCTAATAAAGCCAATAGGAGACAAAGTAGGAAGGAACTTTTCTTGATCATCCCCAGGTCAATATAGCAGTTGTTCAGGGGTCACATCAGTCAGCGATATGCCATGAATGACTCTCCTGAGACAATCCCAACTGAAAAAGTAACATTTTTTTTCTCTGTGCTAGTCTCCAGGGACAGACTGGCCCACTAGAGCACCAGAGGATCCTTGGGTAGGCCCAGGCTCTGATACCGTAATAGGCCCCAAAGATCCATCAAAAAACAACAAAACATTTGGAGCCTATCACTCGCCTCTAGGGTCTATTTCTGTGATTCAAAACCGATTAAACTTTATTGATGATATAGAGCTTGGGCCTCAAGAATAATTTCCTCTGGTGGGTCCCAGGAACCCCAGTCTGACCCTGCTAGTGTTCTTATAATACGGTGCCATAAACATGAGATAGATGAGGATCCAACTATCTCTACTGTGTACTGAAAGGGTAGAGGGGAGAATGCTGTTCTTAGACTCCCCTGGTGGCAACTTATCTCCCTGAGAACTAAAGGATTGGGCAGTTGAATCTCTATTTCCCCAATGTTTGGGGAAAATCAGCAGGTTTGGTCAAAATGTATTTGATTTAGACTTGTGGTTGAAAGTCATGGTGACATCTTGTGTTGAATATACAGTATATATAGTGTATAATTTTACATTTCTTTTCAAACATTTCTTTTAACACTATCTTTAAAACAGACATTTCTTATTATTATATGCATGAAATGGAAAAATATGATGGCCCAGATGTTACACACATGTTTGTCTGTTTGTAAAATGTCTGAGTGCATTATTATTTTCCGTTATTTATGTAGTGCTGTTGTATTCCACAGAGCTTTGAGAATGAAATAATCAAATCAGTCCCTGCTCCATTGGATCATGAAACCTAATCAACCTAAAGTATTTCACAATGTAGGACCGGGACTGGTCTTTGGGATGTGCGACATGTGGGGTTGTGTAGGTTGCATAAGCTGCCCCTTGAGATGGTGGAACCTCTGATGGCCTGGCACTCAAGGCTTGAGGCCATCAAAAATCTTAAATTTAAAACCACCATTTCACACTTTGCATAAAACAAGGTGAATACACAAAACTTTATAATCTATCCTATCAGCGAAAAATCACCTTGGTCTAGGGTTATCAGTTGGGTTATCTGAATTAACTTTCTCTCTCAAATTTGTGAAAAGTCCATCTTATAAGATAACAATGGGCTTCCTTTTCACTGAAGGATCATATTACATCACCTTATAAAAGTCTATGGAGAAGGTATAGGAGGACAGAGGAAGTGCAGAGAGAAACAGACATATGATAACATTGAAGTGATTCAACAGAGTCAGCAGCTAATAGTAAGGGTTCTATATCACCCACCATGTATTATTTACATCTATACTGTTAAGTACTTTTATATAATGTCCTATGCAGTGCTTCTTCAGAGAGAGTTTGAGAGGCTGATTCCATATGTATTTTATGGACAGCTAGTCTCCACCCAGGGACAACTGAGTCAGATATAGTACGATCTCCCATGTATACACATATGACAGATTATTCAGAAAAATTAGCTCAAAAGACAGGTACTGTACAGTGGTGTTTAAAAGTTTGTGAACCCTTCAGAATTTTCAAATTTTTTTCATAAATTTGACCTACAATTACATCAGATTTTCACACAAGTCCTAAAAGTAGATCAACATAACCAGGTCAAACAATTGAGTCAAAGATATTAGACATTATTATTATATTACTATTTATTTGAGGAAAATGATCCAATATTCCATGTCTGTGAGTGGCAAAAGTATGTGAACCTTTAGAAGCAGAAAATTTGAAGGAGAAATTTTAAATTAATAGGATGACAATCGAGTGTGAGTGGGCGATCTGTTTTATTTAAAGAACAGGGATCTATCAAAGTATTTTCTTTATAAAACATGTTTGTAGAAGTGCATTATGGCATGCACAAAAGAGATTTCTGAACACCTCAGAAGAAGAGTTGTTGATGCTCATCAGGCTGGAAAAGGTAAAAAAAACACCTCTAAAGAGCTTGGATTCCAGCAATCTACAGTCAGACAGACTGTGTACAAATTGAGAATAATCAAGGCCATTATTACCCTCCCCAGGAGTGATCAACCAACAAAGATCATGCCAACAGCAAGGAGTGTAATAGTCCACGAGGTCACAAATGAAAACAAGGTAACCTCTAAGCAACTAAAGGCCTTTCTCACATTTGCTAATGTTATGTTCATGAGTCCATCTTCAGGACGACACTGGACAACAATAATGTGTATGCAGGATTGCAGGAGAAAGCCTCTGCTCTCCAAAAAGAACATTGCCACCTGACTTCAATTAGCTAAAGATCACCTGTAAAAGCTAGAAGGCTATTGGCACAATGGTTTGTGGAGATGAGACCAAAGTAGCACCTTTTTGGTTTAAATGAGAAGTGTTATGTTTGGAGACAGGAAAACACTGCATTCCAACATAAAAAACAGTATCAAGGTATGGGTCTGTTTTGCTGCATCTGGGCCAGGACATTGATGGAACAATAAAATCTAAATTATGCCAGAAAATTATAAAGGAAAATGTCAGAACATCTGTCCATGAGCTGAATAACTCAGTAAAAAATAATGCAAAAGAAAAAACTGGATAAAAAAGCAGCCTTCTTGAAAATGTAATATAATAAATTATTTTAACCTAGATCACATATTCAACAGTGGTATTTAAGGTGATATATCAACTTTATAACAATTTTAATGTAAACTGATGACCATTCACTGCTATCAGTCAGCACATTAGTGACCATCTGAGACTCATATAGTTCTTGGTCTTGATCCCAGAATGCCTGTGGTATATGTTCGTGACCGGACTTTCAGCATCTTATAAGGTTTTACCACCGATTAATTCCATTTATTTATTTTTTTCTTCATATCATTATGAACAAATACACAGGACTTGTTCGCAACGTGTCCACACACGTAAATATCACACGGACACGGTACTTAAACAACGGATTCAATTTATACATTATTTTACCATCAAATATGTTCTTACAAAAACATTCCTATGTTGATTTCAGACTTTAATATAGTGAGACAAAGTAAAACAAACTCCATATTTAAAGAAACGTGCACTACAACACAGGAGATCCAACCCAGGGGTATACATTACATTATTCCATCAGATACATTGGCCCTCAAAACACATTGGCGTGTTTGTTGTGGAGACGTAGACCACTGGAACTAGATGCTATCGGCTTGGACCCTACTGAGCTGACTGGAGATAATATAAATAGACATCGATAGGAGAAACTTGAAGCGAATAAAATTGATGAGATGAACTATGTTTATAAATCACTTCGCATTGTATGTCTAGAAGACCCAACAAACCCACCCATTGAAGATGCTATCTTATCTGCAGCTGGAGAACATGTAGACCTACTTAATCTTAGATGTCTTCAGTTTTCTTTCTCATCATAACATTTAGATTAAATTTATATTATTTTATAACACTGAATTCCCTACGATTTTTCGTTCTTCCCTTTTCTATCCAACACGTAATACGAGTAGAGGTTACTTCTCTTCTGTCAAAGTAACATGGGTTATTTTGAAGGTGATGTCATATTGTGTAGGTTATGTGGCTGTACAATTTATTAGAAATGCCGTTATGCAATGTGCTATCACATTCCAATACTCAGTAAAAAAAACTTCACTATGGTGTTACGAGGACACCAAGTTACTAAATTTGTTTGGACAGCTGCTATGCAACTGCCTTGCATTTGAATCTAGGTTTGGTTATCACCTAGCTTTGCGTGATTGATTAGGGTGGAGTTGCTGATTGTTAAGCCTTTGTATATCCAAGCCTTACTCCATTCTGGTCACCAGTTATAGAATGTGTGCTCTTGTATTGTCCAGGCTGGTTTGCTGACTTGACTTCAAATAGTGTCAGTTCAGTATTGCTCCATTACTGATCACCCCTATTCATCCGCTATCTACCTGTATACTTTGTAGGATCATCTCCTACTGTACTTCCAAGACCCTCAGTATTCAGTTCCTGTCATCCACCTGTCTTTTTTCTACCTGTGTTGATATGTGTTTCATTCACAGTATCTTGTTTTTGCGCAGTTCAGCCCTACTGTAAGTCTTGGCCATAACTGAATACCAAGAGCCACAGTTAGGACTTGGGAAAGGTGACGGTTATAGAAGAAGTCCAGTTATGCGGACTTGTACACAATAGTACCTCTATTAGAGATGAGCGAATCTTCAAAGATGAGCTTCGGCGAATATTCACCGAATTTTTAAAAAGAAAACGGATAAGAATTTATTCGGTCCAAGTTGCTTTGCTTCTATATGCTTAAAGCTTTCGAACTTTAAAAAATATTTGTTATTCTGGTCGTGTTCCGCAAAAATAACGAACATACAGTCCAAGCCTTGTTTAAAGTACGATACTTAACTGAATACGTACTCATGAGCGTACCCATACAATGCGAACATTCCAGCACAAATAACGAACATACAGTCTAGCGTTGTTAAAGGTACACTTCTTAACAGAATACGGACGCATTAGCGTACAAATTATCAGATTATCAGAAGCGTTAGCGTACAAAGATTTAAGAACATTTAAGAAGATTCGTACGAATGGAATCTGAAAAGATTCTGATTCGCTTCGGCGTAGGAAATAATGAAAGTTCATAACGAATATACGAAGTGGCGAATAGATTCGCTCATCTCTAGTCTCTGTATAGTGAAAGAAAAGTAGGAAGAAAGAAGTTGATGGGTTTAAAAAAAAAGGAAAATTTACAATCCTTTAGAGTATTTTTCTTTTATATATTGCAGATGTAAAAGTTACTGACGTGGTGTAAATCACCTTGAAAGAAAGGGATTTTTCCTAAATAATAAATTTATAGAAAAAAAGCTGAGTACAGCTTCTACATATCTCATAGTTGTAAATTTGGAGTGTATTATATAGCAGTGATGGCCGATTGATGGCCCTCGCAAGATGACTCTCATGTCTGATGGCTCCAAATTCTTACGGCGCTGTTGCCTTCCCTAAATTAATGTGTGTCTACCTTATGTAACTTCTACTAGATCTTTTCTCAGCCTTACAAACAATGTTAGTATGTATCTTAGCAAAAACAGTAATTGGATAAGCAAACATCAGGAATTCCTTGTATGCCAAGAATGAACCCAGTAGTCTTCAGAATGGGAATGTTGGGTAATCGCTGAGGGTGAATATCACATCTACTTTTTTTATTTCACTATGACCTTTCTAATGAATTCTTTCCCTCCCTCTCAACAACCCTTTAAAGTTACTAATACTGTATATTGAGGAGTGCTACGGTCGCTTTTTCCTCCAGTCAAGCATGGCTGCTTCCAAGCACAACTGCCCAATTCCATGACTGCTATGAGGTACAGGCGGAAGCAAGCCAAGCACTGAACTCTTTCTTTTGTTCCCATCATAAAGTCACTACATAAAAACACACTTTCTTGCAACCACCACTAGGGGGAGTTTTACAGCTTCTATGGCTGTCAGTGGTAACTGTTTAGATTCCTATGCCCCCTAGTGAAGGCTTCAGGCAGAGAGTTGCATAAGGTGCCGTGTGATGGAAGCAGTAAAGAGCTGTGAGACTTATCAGTGTCTTTATGCCAGTTGTCCGGTGTAAATCCACTGAGAAAAATATTTATTTGTGAAGCACCTTTTTCCAACATAGAATTCGGAGGTGGAATCTTTTGTTCAAAAAATTTAAATTTATTTTTTTTAATTAAAAAAAACATAAATTCTTCAGAAATCTGGGACCTCGCGATCTTCATTCTGAATTGCCTGGGAGTGTTTGATTCATGCATACTAGGAAACTGGGTGAGGTGGGGGTCCACACTAAGTTTTGCATTGGGCCCTATGAGATCTGTGAATGCCCCTACTGTACATTCATCTGACAATATCTGCCATTACAGAAAACAATACCATAGTATGTGTGCTCAAAGAGAATCTCTCACCATGATCTGTTATCTGCAGTAATACATCAGTAGTATTGCAGATATGGAGTCCAGATCACTATTTTTTATTTTCCTACTGTCCCCTGTCCCCCCCATTGTCAGGGTTTAAAGCTACACTGAAATACATAATACATAATGGAGAGGACTCCTGTATGCATGCAAATGAGTCCCAACAATGTACTTCAGAGCAGTTTTCATAGCAGGGTGCAGGGGGCAGTAGGAAAATAAAGAATAGTGACCTGAACTCCTTATGTGCAGTACTACTTATGTAGACCTGCAGATAATAGTCAAAGATCATGGTGACAGAATTTTAAGGTCTCAGCAAAGTGGGTGAGATTTAAAAGGAAAAAATCATCTACATGCTGTGAAAAAAAACCAACCACACGATGCAACATGTTAATTTATTTTGGGGATCTCCACCGCATAGTTTTCCCCTTGCCGTATATAAGGCAAAATCTATGGCAAATCCGCTACAAATCACTCTGTGGAAACATGGCAAAAAGGAAAATCTACCCTGTGTGTTCCTTTAAATGAAGTCGGTATTATCTCAAAAAGTCTGGGTTTGCTGAAGATCCTTTGCCTAATATAAAATTTTGTTTAAAGAACCCTATATAGATTTACCATATTTTTCAGACTATAAAACACACCCCAGGTTTAGACAACAGAAAATTAGAAAAAAAAATATTTTCTACTCATTCAACCTTCCCTGGTGGTTTAATGAAGTTGAGGGTTCCTTTTATCAGGCAGTATACAACAGTTATAAAAAATGATTATATATATATGTACAGTACAGACCAAAAGTTTGGACACACCTTCTCATTCAAAGAGTTTTCTGTATTTTCATGACTATGAAAATTGTAGATTCACACTGAAGGCATCAAAACTATGAATTAACACATGTGGAATTATATACTTAACAAAAAAGTGTGAAACAACTGACAATATGTCTTATATTCTAGGTTCTTCAAAGTAGACACCTTTTGCTTTGATTACTGCTTTGCACACTCTTGGCATTCTCTGTATATATATATATATATATATATATATATATATATATATATATATATATATACAAACACCATGGAGTCACACTTTGATCCTTGAGTCATAGCTCAAGGGGGATTGAGCTTCTTCAATAAAGTACAATGTAATAAAATATTACAAAATATAATAAATATTATAAACATGGTTCTAGCCTTGCTGACAGTCTAAGGTTTAAAACAAGATCAGAATGCCAGCATTATCTACACTACATTGGGAGATATAGCTGTTAGAAATCCGGTCTGGAGTTAAACAGAGGAAACCGGCTTTCACTTTCACCTACTATCTTTCCCAACCCGATTTCTAACAGCTATAGCTTCTGATGTATTGGAAATGCTGAGATTCTGATCTTGTTTTAAAGCTTAGACTGTCAGAATCATATCTATAGCTGATCCCAGTCTGGAGATATGAGGGATTAAAGCAACTCCTCACCCTGCTGCAGGAGCTCTACAGACAGTGATTACTCTCTGCTGAAAGTGTTATGATTGGCTAGGTAACCCTGGCGCACTTTAGCCCAAGCAAGCCCACAAGTGCTGAAATAGTGTTGAGGAGCCATGGAGAAAGTACATAAACACAGTGACTGCAAAATGTAAGACAAAGGAACTTTTAGTAAGATTTTTTCCTGCTAAAAAGGTGTGTATTATAGTCCGAAAAAGGGGTAGTAGTCATTTATGTAGTCATGTTTATGTAGGATGAACATCAAGTCTCTCTCAAGTGGTACTATAGCAATATGACCAGTCCCTATTGAAATGATGAATGACACCATTGTAATAAACATTGCTCTAACAATGTCCTTAGTGTTTGTTCTGAATAGAAATAGCATCACATATACAGCTCTCAATATCCTCATTAATCATTTTTACACCACCTATCAAGACACATACAGAAATGGAACCCTTATTGACTGACCTGATCGCAGCAGGCGACCAAACAGAACGGTATGATCAGACCCGTAGCGTGGAGTTTAGAGCTCTGGATGCAGGTAAGGCTTTATTAATAACATACCATGACAAATTTCAACATTTGGAACTGTTCTGAGACTACTTTGCATGGAAAGAAATTGGAACAGCTCCATATGCCATTGTTATTTGCTTTGGTCCATGGAGAAACACCAAAGACTTTCCTTGCATCTTGAGAACATCTGGTTTAACAAATGAAATCAGTCTAAAGTGAAATGAAGATTAACCAAACAGTTGTAAGTGCAGCAAACAAACCAATGATGGCATTTTTAACTCAAATTCTTCAAACCTTCCAGCAATTCAGTTAGTAAGAAGAAGATTTGTGTAAGCAAACACACTTTTTAGCGGTGGAAAATCCCATCTCAGCATGATTGGATACATATTTGCTCACGATACACAGTCACAAAGGCCATATTGTACAAACAGTCACAAAATGACCTTATGGTGTGATATGTAGGTATAGAGGGAAGATAATTTATTGTAAAACATAAGGGTTAAGAAACAGATTCAGATAGGTATTTGCACCATTGGACTGGGGTTTCTAGGACTCAGCTAAGGGTCCAGCCTCTGTACAAAACATGTCCACTATGAATGACAAATTATCGTCAACCCACAAGATATATCAATCTTATCAACAAGATCTAATCAGTTATTTTTGAATCGCCCAGACTCTAGTGGTGAACGATTGTCTCCAAAGTCATCTTCAAATAGGGTTGGAGAACTCATGAGACTGAAAGGAGAAAAGAACTATTGAGATGGTTGATCAGCCAAAAAGGAGGGTGCATGAAAGTAGTCTGCGAAAGTAACGCATGTTTATGGCTCTTGGACTTCACAGCCCATGGCCGGGCATAAACGCTTGCATCTCCCAGTTCTACCAGCGTAATAGATTCTGTTTCTGTCTGAGGGTATACATCCCTCAATGGGAATTGTAGACAAGCCTTGTGAGAACTGCACCTCTTGGAATGCAGAAAAGTATTATACGAGTAAGTCTTAAAAGGGACAAGTCGATAACCCCCTTGATTCAGTCCAGAACCTGTTAAAACTGTCCAAGAATTGTACCTCCATTTTTATGTGGCTGATTGTTTACAATATGCTCTCCACTAAAGACTTCTGGTAAATGTTAACCTGTACCCCCACCTCAATTCCTCATCTAGTCTCTTGTCCTTGTGTCCGTGTTATAGGTTAGCAGTATCTGATCGTTGGAGGTCCAACACCGAGGAGCCCCGCCAATCAGCTGATGAAAAGGCAATAGCGCTTCTATGAGTACCTTGGCCTTCTCCCCGCTTACTAAGCACAGCGCCATACATTGTACAGCGTTGGTATCGTGTTCATCCCCACTCACTTGAATGTGGCTGAGCTTCTCCTAGGCCACGTGACACATGAACGTGTCATCACTCCGCCTACGAAAAGCAGAAAAAAGGCTGCTGCACCCATTGGAGCGCTGGTGCCTTCTCACACAGCTAATCGTCAGCAATCCTGAGTGTTGAACACCCACCGATCAGATACTGATGACCTATCCTGAAGATAGATCATCAGTAGAAAAATTTTGGAAAACCCCTCTAAACTTCACTCTGACACCAAAGGCACCACACTTTCCAGACTTCAACCTGGAGAGGGCTCGGGGGAGAACTACACCTATCATCCTGCTGCCTCCTCTTCACTGTAACTGCCTGGGAGCAAGGGGGAGGGACAAAGCCACCATGACCATTGGAACTACTACCACCCTCGTCATAACTGCCTCTCCTGTCTTCCTCCATATCACACTCCTCTCTGAGCGTGTGGCAGCTGTACGCGGCACACAAATGGGGGCATTTATCAACCCCTTTACATTGAAGTTTGACACCCTGCCCCAGTTGTGCAAAAGTTAGAGGCTTTTGGAGGGGTTTTTGCTCTGCTCACTTTTTCCAAAAAATGGGTGAAGCGAGGTAGAGAATGGGTAGTGAGGGCTAGCCATAACCGACCCAATACACTTATTATAATCTATGCCAGGAAACTGCCGTAGATTATATCTGAAATCAACATCAGCTCCCTTGCTGGCAAAGATTTGGGTTCTGGTGCACGGCTGCACAAAATTCTTAACAGATGTGCGACTTGTAGTAATTCTAGAGCATCTGACACCAGTAAGGGATAGAATAGGACCAGAGCATAAAACGTTGGTGTTATTAAATTTCCATAGTACGACACCATATTGTCTCTATGTCACCATAAACAAAAAAATTTCAAAATACACACAAAAAAGCCTATGATTGTATCAAAATCTGAATTTTTTGATTTTTTTTCTATAGCATAATCTATGTAACATTATATAATAGAAGCATGGCTGCTGAATCATTGCTGATGCAGTCGAGCTTGTTGTGAGCCCAGACAAAGAATTGCAGTGTGTGACTTGTGATTAATAAATGTGCCCTGCGCCTGAGAAACTTCACTCGGTCACCACAGGAATCTAACTATCAGGGCAGAACCTCGAACAACGCAAATAATGTTATATTATTCCACATCGCTGACATGTAAAGTGCTTAGGTGCAAAGACTCAAGCAGCCATTAAATGAGCAAACTTCCCATGTCAATCTTATTCTCCCCCCTCCAAAATGAATCATCAAAGCTTTGCCGACTCCGTATCCAGAGGCCGCGTTCCTTTAAACACTTATAGATGATGTGAAAGTCTCACTTTACTTCCAAATAGTCATTTATTGTAATTAGCTTTTCTGATCACGGCGCTGAAAAGGACGACGTCACGTGACTTCATTATAAACATTCAACGGGAAAGGAAATAAGATGTATGGAGATGGCGGCAAGCTATATAAACACAACAATGGGAGAACCGAAGCTAATTATTTTATAGATTATTATGTAATAATTCATTTCTCTCAAAATCGGTTAATTATTTTCATTTCTTAATAAATAATAAATTAAACTATGATAGTAAAAATAATGGAAAAATGCACACATTTTGGATTAACATACCTAATTGTGACTTTTCTGCATGATGTCAGCAAATATTGGTCCCTATATGATGCATGTTGGATCTCTATTTTTGATAAAACATGGCTGCCATTAGTGACCAAGGTTCTGCATTGCTCCTGCTCTAGCTGCTCAGGATTTACATCCCCTTAATGGGGTTTTCAGAAACCAATACAGTGATGATTAGAGATGACCAAGGTATTGGAAAATTTGATATTAGCCGAATTATACAAAAAAATTTGTAAGTAGTGGGTGCAATGACAGGGAGCGGCGATTGCACTTCTCCCCCTCACTGTACCTCTCAGATGCCGCAATCATAAAACAATCACGGCATCTGGTAGTAATAAAACACAGTGTAAAATTAACAGAACAATAAATTAAATCATACTTATCTCCTCCATTTGCTCACGACGGGCTGGCTGCTGCCATCTTGATTGAATATCTGGCACAAAATCTTGCGCGGCCCAAGATGACGTCATCACGCTGTCACGCACGTGATTTTGTGTGAGATCTTCGTTCAAGATGGCGACAACCAGCCCATCGCAAGCAAATGGAGGGGTACATCAATATGATTTTTTTTGTTTTTACAATATTTCAGGTAAAATCAATCAGCTACCACAAAGCATGAGGAAATTTGGCGTTGCGGAGAACTGAATTTATCCTGAAATTTGGCTCGAATTCCACTTCCTCGGGTTTGATTTGCTCAACACAAGTGATGATCAGTAGTGGACTGGTTACAGACTCTACAAGGAAATTTCCCGGTGGGACGATGACCAGGAGGTGTCCAAGCCCTCCTTGCGGCCACGAGCCGGGTACATAATGACCTGATGCATTAATGAATGCACTGACCAATAGCCTCAGTTGCCATCTTGAACTCAACTATATCACCATCCATAGGAAAGTGATACAGTTGAATATTGCAGAGGACGGTAGTATTTTTTGCTGCACTATGGCTGTCCCAGTCTATTTTTGTTGTCCCTGCCTACTTGTGTTGGGCCCATGTACTTATGTTGGCCCTGCTTATTTGTGTTGACCAGTCTTCTGTCAATTTGGACCTGCCTATAACATGGGGCCACTTTTAGATTTTTTCCGGGGCCACTTTAAATTCCCAGTTTTCCCCTGGTGATGATCCATAAGATAGGTCATGAATATCAGATTGTTTGGTTCTGACACCTGAGACCCCCAACCCATCAGCTATTAGTGTAAGTTGCAAGTTCCGAAAATAAATTGTGCCACTGTGTGGCGGCCATTCTTGGATACTGTAGCTGATCCTGCTATTCAAGTGAATGGGAGCTGAGCTGCTGTATTCCAGGCCACTTCAATTTAAAAAGAGGTTGTCATGATGAAGCAATCCCTTTAAGGACTGGTATATTTTGGCCACAATCCATAATGACCAGTCACAATTTAGCAGTTTAGTGCATGCTGGTTTATGTGCTTGTAATGATCAGTGGGTGTGGAACCACCGTGTCATCCAACAGATTTGAGTTTGATCTATCTTTAAGGGAGTTATCCTTGCAGTCCCCTGGTTTTCACCCTTTAACCCCTATACAGGGATATGAGATTTGATGAAGGGGAGACAACAGGCCACAACCTCCTGGAGAAATCCTGGTGTGGTTGACAGCTAACCGACAGGATCAGAGACACCAGTGGAAGGAATCGAGAGGTCAGGCTAATTCGTAGTCAGTAACAGGCCAAGGTCAGGGCAGGCAGAGTTCATACGAATCCATGAAACAGTTCTTAGGTCAGGGCAGGGTCAACAATGACCATAAAAAAAATGAAAAAGGCGATGGGGCAGATTTACTATGAAAAAGTGCCAGTTGCAACACTATGCTAGAATTACACCAGAATTAAAAGGTGGTCGAAACGAGAACTAGACAGTCTAATGATGCACCAGATTTATCATCCAGCATCAGCCAGTGTGAGAAATCTGGCACATTTTTAGACTGTCTAGTTTAGTTTAGCTCACTGTCTAACTATTAGGCAGGATTAGTAGATTTTCCTACTTGTGCCCGTACTTTCAGTATCATACCTCAATAAATAAGGAAAGTTCTTAGGAGAAGCTCTGGTCCAGCATTACAGCTGTTCTCAATGTACAGGTATTTCACACTTCAACATGTTAATAATAGAAATATCAGCCTGGTTTATTTATGACCAAGAAAATTCCAAAACCTTTCCAATATGAATTCTATATTAGGGCCAAACACGGGGTCTATAAAAAAGGTTTATTTCAATCTGGAGACATTCTGACTCGCAGGCGTCAATTTATAGTATATTCTCTAACACACTGGCTGACAAGCTAAGCTCAGGTCTTCATTCAACTTTTTTGGGAGTCAAAGACTGTAAATTTTGGAAACTTGGAATATTTAAAGGTGCTTTATACACATCATCTACATGTGCCTACATCTTCAAGATAAAGAACAGCAGAGGCCAGAACTAGGCATAGATGGATTCCAGTCCATATAGGACCATATTGAGTTCAAATTTTTGACTTTTTTGCCTTGTGACATTAAAGGGGTTGTCCAGCTTTGAAAGAATTGTAAACTACCCTTTCCCCCTTCCCTGTCAGACCTGTGGAGAGAAACATACTTACCTGGTCTCCAGCGCTCAGTTTTGGCTCCTTTGATTCACTGCCCTCCGGTTCCCTGCCTGCTTGTCAACAGAAGGGATAAGTGATCACCAGTTCTGCTGCAGCCAATGACTGGCCACAAGGGTGATGTGTCCCCCCAAGTTACGGGTTACCCAGAAAAACTTAGCAAGACTTAAATTGGAGCTCCCTGTCTGGTAACCCCCAACCCTAAACCAGGAAGGCCCCCTGCTTGCTTGCATCCCAGTTTCCAACCCTTGGGGAGCCAAAGGCCGAAGCCCTACATTTGTTGTGGTGCATGTGTAGAGATGAATAATGCCTTATACTACTTGAAGGGAAAGACGAGTTGTCTGGCCTAGGCTTCTTGGTAAACCTTTTATGAAATTGATCTTATCATAAAGTAGATGTCTGAGCAGTGGCGTACATAGAGAAGTAAGGGCCCCATACCAAGAATAAAACCACGACAGAAGGGTTTCTCCCTAAACTCTTTTCAATGACCCTTGGGCCATTTTTCCACTGCCTCATTTGCTGAAAGTTGTTCCTTTAGAGGGTGGAGTCCTGACCAAGTTTTCACCTCCAGTAGAAGAGGAGATAATCCCAACTAAGACTGGGCCCCCTCTTGCCCTGGGCCCCATAGCAGTCGCATGGTCTGCCGCTATGGTAGTTACACCCCTGTGTCTGAAGAATCAGAATCGATTCAAAACTCCATCAGGAACATTGCTTGTAAAATTATCTATTTATTTCTGTTGCTTCTATAGCACCAACATATTCCACAATGTTGTACAGAGATTGTCACCTCAGGTTCTTATTCCCGGTATGACTCACAATTTAGTTTTCTTATTGGACACGCATATTAGATAGCAATTTATTAGGAAGCTGATGAACCTATAGTTACATTTTCGGAGGACATTTTCTAAGGATGTGTTCACAATACATTTTACTTCTTCCACCAGATTCTGCTCACAAGCCACCTTCCATCGTTTCCAATCGGAAAGCAGTGCCATAGCTTGTATTATGCAGACATGTTCCTTTGTGGTTTGGTTTCCTCACATCTCACGCCTAGGACGAAGGGAGCAGATCTTGATGATTTGTGTGGCCAAGTGCCTTTAGGGTGCTAGAACATTCCTCAGACAACCATTAACAACCTTAGTGATAGCAAGCCTGATACTGATAGGTGCGTAAGTGCATGTATTTCTGCTCGTGGCCCTAATACTCAATAATAAATAAATTGAGATGTCTTGAATATTTCATTTTTGTTTTTTATCATTTGCATATGATTAATATGTCTATCGATCTTGGGTTTTCCATAATTCCAAGCCTTTCCCTTCTAGGTGTTGTTCCATATTTCATTCTTGGGGAGTGTATATGAAATTGCCTTGTGGTTTCTTTTACACCACACTCAGCCTCGATAGTTGACTCCAAACATGTGGTCACGCAGATAACAATGATAAATCTTGCATTCTGCTGACAGTGACCTTTCTTTGTTATTGAAATCATGTTTGGCCCATGTCTCATTAGATGTTGACACTTTGCCAGTTGTGTTCTGTGGAGGAGAGAACTCTAGGTTTCTTCTAAACTTTGATTTCCCCCAACAGGAGTGGCCGTCAAGCTCGCCAAACTGCACTTTTGGGGATATTCGGTGAAGGTGATCTGAAATGCATACAAAATATGTGTTTTTCTACTCAACTTTATCTGACGTTTTTACACCAGATATTGAAATAGACGGAAATTCATGCACATATTTGGCAGACACATGACAAAAATATAACATTTTAACTGAACCGGGTGAAGGCAGAGAAAGAGAAATAGTTTCACGTTGATATGAAAGACCCCATTTCCAGGATTTTTAGCTCAGCAGTGACATGTCCCCAAACGGCTTGTCACTGCTGGGTCATGTGCCTTTTGGAGACGTGTCCCTGCTGAACCCAGTCTGAAGACCATGTCCGCTGCTCGGCTGGAAGTAATCAGGCCTGGAACCGGAATATCACCGAACGCACCCAGCGTACAAAATTGGGCTGGTTGGGATCAGGTAAGGGTGGGTTCGCACTAGCGTTATGCCATTCCGTTATAGGTTCCGTTTATAACGGAATGGCCAGACGGAATGCAAAACGGAAGCCTTTAAGAGGCTTTACGTTTTGCTCCATCCTAATAGAAGTCTATGGCAAGCATAACGGATCCATACGGTTTCCGTTATGCAATATGGAAACAAAGTCTTGTCGACGGGCCTTTTTTTTCCCCGTCCTGCATATTAGGACAGAGCAAAACGGAATGCCTCTTAAAGGCTTCTGTTTTTCATTCCGTTTGGGCATTCCGTTATATTCCATTATAAACTGAACCTATAATGGAATAGCATAACGCTAATGCAAACCCACCCTAAGTATGTTTTTTCCCTTTAAATCCCTTTAAACTGCCTATGCTTAATGAACATCTCCAAGTCACAACTTTGAAGAAGTGAATTTTTATACAATGCATTTTTATGAAATACCTTCCTTTTATGTTAATGGTGATGATTTTACTTTTAATCTTAAAGGGGTTCTCCAGGAATTAAGAAAACGAAAATATGCAAATATTACTTTACTATAAATATATTCCCAAATATCTTTCATTAGTTATAACGGCTCGTTTTGTCTAGGGGGCAGTGATTAGGAGAAACAAAATGGCCGCCGTCCTGTTAGTACACACATAACATGTCCTAATCACACAGGAGGACAAATTACTTCACAACACTGAGGTAAAGAGCTGCCTCATCCTCCTCTCTTACCCTACTGTTTAGGGATTATGATCCTGAATACAGTTTAATATGATCTTTACCTGAATCTTTGTGGGAATGGAGTTCATGAGGAGACATGAAGTACAGAGAGGACGGACAGGACAGACGATGTTAATGGAGACGGCATACAAGTGCTGCTGCTCATGAGCCACATCTGCTCATGAACTCCATTTCTATAGAGATGCAGCTAAAGATCTTATCATCTGTATTCAGGATCATAATCCCTGACAAGTAGGGCAGAGAGGAGGATGAGGCAGCTCTTTACCTCAGTGTTGTGAAGTAACTTGTCCTCCTGTGTGATTAGGACAGGTTTTGTGTGGACTAATAGGACGGCGGCCATTTTGTTTCTCCTAATCATTGCTCCTCAGACAAAACGAGCCATTATAACTAATGAAAGGTATTTGGGAATATATTTATAATGAAGTAATATTTAAGTATTTTCATTTTCTTATTTCCCGGAGAACCCCTTTAATGATAATTTCCCAACAGAATTTTGTAAATAGCATTCAGTGGTGAAAAGGATTATGCACCTGTCTGGTCCAATGGCTCAGACCCCCAATTATCCCTTGTTGCAAAGGATCTCAAATCCGGCTAATAGTAGGTTTCTCAGGTTACTCTTTCTACGGCATTCATCTGGACATAGGTTGTCCCAACACAGAGGTTAAAATAAAAGGAATGTATCATCAGAAAACAACATGTCAATCTCTATATTTAAACAAAAAAACAAAACATCCTACAGTTTTCGCACTGGCCACTAAGCCTAATATAGGCGCCACTTGTTGGTCTGTACAGATCACTTTACTGCAGTTATCTGCTTATCTGTCATTCTAATCCTGCCTATAATGATATCACCTCTGTGTACAGATAAGACAGGATCCACCATTCAAAATAGGTGATTGTCAGAGGTTATCTATTGCTT
Source organism: Rhinella marina (assembly GCA_900303285.1). NCBI lineage: Eukaryota > Metazoa > Chordata > Amphibia > Anura > Bufonidae > Rhinella > Rhinella marina. Next base: position 54,581 of record ONZH01005922.1, on the reverse strand, counting down.
CCTTGTACAATGACCTCTGCACAGGTCACAGAACATGCCTAGAAAACTCTACCATAGAAGTCAATGAGGTCCCCTCCTGACCATTGTGTCTATGGTTCATGGAACTGCCGTGTAAATGATGTTAAGAACAGCCCAGGCAAAATGGCCGTCCCCATAATCATGTTCAGGAAATAGAATTTAAAAAAAATCTACAATCAGAAAATAAAAACAGATTAGAAAAAAAGGATATGCGTTGCTACCTGGTTTTAACTGGCAGATAAATTTTTGGTAACAGATTTTCTTTAAAGGACATCTATGAGCAGGATTAATCTTATCAAACCAGCAAAAATTCCTGGTAGAAACGAGCCCACTGATTAAAAATATATCTTTCTTCCCCTGATTAGTTGATGAATTTAGGAGAAATAAGTGTTTTTTATTATACATATGCAAATAAGGCTTAAGTGCACCAAGTTTCTAGCCACTCAGTGCTCTTTTGCTCCATCACTTTGCTTTCCTGAACACGCCCTCCCCCACTAAATTGGCAGAACTAGAAGTCCAGGTAAAGGGTCAGAGTCCAGGGCAGCAACGTGGAGGACCTAAGGTGCACCATGTGGCTAGGGGCCTTCCCTCGTGGCACTTAAGCCCTAATATGCATATTGTTTAAAATACATAGTTCCTCTAAAATGCAGCAAAAGAGTGGAGGAATCAGTGGTATCAGCCATACCAGGTGTTATTACAGGTTTAATAGGGTTAATTCTTCTGACAGATGCCCTTTGTTAAAGGTAACTATACCTCCTATTAAGTAAACAAATATTTATAATACTTAATCATAAATTTGCCATAGGAGATACATTGGGTGTACTATATCCCCCACAGAGTATGGGTCAGCAACACCATGCATGCTCAACACAACTCATCACAGCAGTCTACTCCAATTACTGAGGATCCCAATGGTTGAACCCCACTAATGGGGGTGGACGCATTTAACACTGATCTTATACATAGGTAGTAAATGTTAGTGGAGGAAAAACTATTCAATAACTATATATCATCCAAGAAAAAGAATGCAGGTTGCTACTAAGGTGTGAAACTCATAAGCCTTCCTGTAGACCAAACCTAGCTTGAAGGCCATCCATAGCCTCAAGAGTCTTCTGTTGTAAACTCAACACCTATTTCAAAGACTTTTCTAGCACAACCTTTGTGTTATTTTCTTCATGGGTTCTCCATTGCCACATAATCTCAATGACCTGGAGGTGATAAAGAAGTAAGAACCCTTCAAGAGTCCCACATATCCAATCTGATATAATCAAGTTACACTGTTGTGTTCATTTTTTTCTTGACTTCAAAGCACCAGCATTACAGAATGACAGTCTATGTAGAAAGGTAACATAGATAAATTGCTAATTTTGTCTATCCTGTAATTCCACATGGCGTCCACCCTGTTACTTGGTAGTATGCTGATTACATGATAACCAGAGGTGTAACATGAAGCTCCTCAATGTAACATATGTAACAGCCTCCCACCCACCTCCCAAATGACATTTATAACACTGTGTCTTGTCATGAGGCAAAGGGGCCTCTCGCTTCTACTTCTGCACACCGTATACGTACACCCCTGATTACAATTTACGTGTATTTTTGGCTTATGCAATTCTGCACCTCTCTACAAATGGTACCACTTTCGAATTCAAAAGATCCACTAACATATTCATAAATTATCTTCTGCCCAGTCCAGTTAAAGGAAGTCTTTCACCTGTTTTTCACCTATATAACTAACAGCACTGCCCCACAGAAGATTGTATAGACATCCCAGACATACCTGTGTGCACTGTGTGTCTGTATTACATGTCACATCCCAGACATACCTGTGTGCACTGTGTGTCTGTATTACATGTCATATCCCAGACATACCTGTGTGCACTGTGTCTGTATTACATGTCACATCCCAGACATACCTGTGTGCACTGTGTGTGTGTATTACATGTCACATCCCAGACATACCTGTGTGCACTGTGTGTATTACATGTCACATCCCAGACATACCTGTGTGCACTGTGTGTGTATTACATGTCACATCCCAGACATACCTGTGTGCACTGTGTGTGTATTACATGTCACATCCCAGACATACCTGTGTGCACTGTGTGTCTGTATTACATGTCATATCCCAGACATAACTGTGTGCACTGTGTGTGTATTACATGTCACATCCTAGACATACCTGTGTGCACTGTGTGTGTATTACATGTCACATCCCAGACATACCTGTGTGCACTGTGTGTCTGTATTACATGTCACATCCCAGACATACCTGTGTGCACTGTGTGTCTGTATTACATGTCACATCCCAGACATACCTGTGTGCACTGTGTGTCTGTACTACATGTCACATCCCAGACATACCTGTGTGCACTGTGTGTGTATTACATGTCACATCCCAGACATACCTGTGTGCACTGTGTGTCTGTATTACATGTCACATCCCAGACATACCTGTGTGCACTGTGTGTCTGTATTACATGTCACATCCCAGACATACCTGTGTGCACTGTGTATCTGTATTACATGTCACATCCAGACATACCTGAGGGCACTGTGTGTGTATTACATGTCATATCCCAGACATACCTGTGTGCACTGTGTGTCTGTATTACATGTCACATCCCAGACATACCTGTGTGCACTGTGTGTCTGTATACATGTCACATCCCAGACATACCTGTGTGCACTGTGTGTCTGTATTACATGTCACATCCCAGACATACCTATGTGCACTGTGTGTCTGTATTACATGTCACATCCCAGACATACCTGTGTGCACTGTGTGTCTGTATTACATGTCATATCCCAGACATACCTGTGTGCACTGTGTGTCTGTATTACATGTCACATCCCAGACATACCTGTGTGCACTGTGTGTCTGTATTACATGTCACATCCCAGACATACCTGTGTGCACTGTGTGTCTGTACTACATGTCACATCCCAGACATACCTGTGTGCACTGTGTGTGTATTACATGTCACATCCCAGACATACCTGTGTGCACTGTGTGTCTGTATTACATGTCACATCCCAGACATACCTGTGTGCACTGTGTATCTGTATTACATGTCATATCCCAGACATACCTGTGTGCACTGTGTGTCTGTATTACATGTCACATCCCAGACATACCTGTGTGCACTGTGTGTCTGTATTACATGTCACATCCCAGACATACCTGTGTGCACTGTGTATCTGTATTACATGTCACATCCCAGACATACCTGAGGGCACTGTGTGTGTGTATTACATGTCATATCCCAGACATACCTGTGTGCACTGTGTGTCTGTATTACATGTCACATCCCAGACATACCTGTGTGCACTGTGTGTCTGTATTACATGTCATATCCCAGATATACCTGTGTGCACTGTGTGACATGTAATACAGACACACAGTGCACACAGGTATGTCTGGGATGTGACATGTAATACAGACACACAGTGCACACAGGTATGTCTGGGATGTGTCTGCAATCTTCTGTGGGGCACTGCTGTTAGTTATATAGGTGAAAAACAGGTGAAAGACTCCCTTTAAGTTAGATATCAAAATGAATAATCATCACTATCAGGACAGTATACAAATTACAATGATCTGTTGAAAACTGTTTCAGTGGCGACCTGTGCCCACCGCTGTCCCGCTGCTCGAGGAGGTTATCTGAGCTTTAGATATCTCCCTATCTAGCTAGTTTAAGTCTGTCCATGTACCGAACCTCTTCCTGTTTACTGATTCTGATACTCTGCTGCCTGCCCTGACCTTAGTCCGTTTACTGTGTTGCTCCTTCAGCTGCCTGCCCTGAACTCGGACCTGTTTCATGTATATGCATGAATTCTGCCTGCACTGACCTCAGGCTGCTTCTAACTATGAGTATTGCCTGTTTCCGTGGTGCTTCGCACTGATGTCTCTGACCTCAGTGGGTTAGCTGCCAACTGTACCAGGACTATTCAAATAGGTAGTTGTCTAGTTTGTCCCCTACAGCGAAGGCCAGATCCCTGTATAGGGGTTAAAGGGTGAAAACCAGGGAACTGCCAGAAAAATGCCCAAAGCCAATCCAGTTAGTTGGTACAGTGGGTCCACAACCACTGGTACAAAAACAATATATTGCTAACAGAAGGCGGCCTGTGCTCATTCCTTATCAGGACAGGGAGTCTAAATAACATTTGCTTAGGAATTTTCTTTCATCTCTCTAAAAATCTGTTTGTTTCTTAGAATAAGAGCCTCAGTCTTTACCTTATCGCCTTTGCCAAAACAAAATCCCTCCAAGATGTCTATCTATGAGTGAGTGTAAAAACAGAAAGTATTTTCTTACTTTTAGCTAAAGAACTTTCCCTGTTATCAGATTTGGAAGGATCTTCTCTAGTCTCCAATTGTAGAATGCAGGATATTACAGTGGTAGCTTGGTAAAAGTGATCAATGACATTAAACGGTTCAGAGCCTCTCTATATAACGTGTCCCTGGCTTTGTATTAATAGCACAGCTATAAATCTAAGAGTGGACATAAAGTAGATTCTTACAGTGATCATATAGGAATTTAAATAAAGAACCGTTTATGTTGCTCTGGAGTTAAATTGAGCTACGTATTAGAGGTGAATAAATTAAAGTCTTCAATCCGGATTTCAGGATAAATTCGATTTGCCATGAAGCCAAATTTTTTCGTGCTTCATTGTAGCAAATCGATTTAATCTGAAATAGTGTAAAAATCATAATTATCTTCTCCATTTGCTCGCGACGGGCCGGTCACCGCCATCTTGTTTGAAGATCTCAACAGAAATCCCATGTGCGGCGACGAATGACGTCACCACGCTAGGCAACGGGATGCTGTCATCGCTGCCCACACTAGATTTCACGCCAGACTTTCAATCAACATGGCAGCAGAGCAAGCAGATGGATCAAGTAAGTATAATTTTTTTTTACACTGTAATTTATATCAGATACAGCGATCATGTATCAACCCGCTATCTGAGGGGTACAATGAGGGGGAGCAGCACAATCACCACTCCCTGTCATTGCGCCCACTAATTACAAGTTCGTCACAAAGTAATTCATCATGAAGCAGATTTTTTTATAAATTCACTCATCTCTACTACATCTCTACTGCATATCATTGACTACATATGTTTTTTGTATATATAATATATAGTTTTGTGACTTAAAGGAACAATACCATCAAAGCTTTTTTATCATATCAAAACATTCTGTATATGAAATGGATGAATTTTTGGATATGAATTTTTGAAGTCACCCCATGTATTCTACTTCCTGTTCTGGTTCTTTAACTGTTTTCTTTTTTTTTTACTATTAGCACAGAAAACAACCCACTCTTGTGACCATAGTGGGATGAGTGATAAAATGACAGTATCACACATTACGCTGATAAGTGCAGTACACTTCTGTGAACATCTTTATCCTGGCCTAGCAAGACAGCAATGGAGCTGTCATATTGTTATCACAAATCTACTAATCTACTATTACACTAGCAGATAATAGTAGGTTTATCTCTTTGTGCTAACTGCTAATGGAGGGCAATATGTTGTATTAAATTTTGAATGGTATAACACTGCTGAAATGAAAAAGAAAAACATCCAAAAAGTCTAAAAAATAGTCTTCTATGAATACTGAGTTAAAAACACTCCTTTCTGATGGAGGTGTCTCTTAAAAGGGGTTATCCCACGAAAAATATTCTACAGTTTTCAAACCAGCATTTGGATCTGGACACTGGACATCCGCATGTAACTAAAAATGTTTTAATAAATAAAATATATCTGTATAGCGCCACCTGCTGTTTGTTTGTTTTTCTTACTTCTTTGACCTGCTCACTGAGATGGCCGCACATGCTCAGTTTCAACCTTCAACTGCCTCCTGAGCAGTGATAGGAAGAACATGGACACGCCTCCTGAGCTGTGATAGGGAGAGCATGGACACGCCCCCTGAGCTGCAGCAGAAAAGCCACTCCCCTTGAGCTGTCACTTGATAAATCTAGCAGAGCAATGAATGTGGAGATCTCTGGGTCCATGTGAGGTACAGGGCTGGTTCTAGCTTTATTAGAAAAAAAATTGTCATGTATTATATGGTGTCTGATTTTCATTTTTCCCATTAGTCATGGGATAACCCCTTTAAGGTGGCCATGCAACTTAGATGACTCTAGAATAACCAATTTTGTTGGGACCAGCCATGCATCTAAGATGTATGAGGGTGTCCTTACTACAGATAACAGATATTAGGACAAAGAAGACATCGGGCATGATGATGAAGTTTAACATGCTCAATTCTTTTTCTCTCAAGAGAGATTAGGTGCTGTCTAAGGTGTCTGGTAATGGCTTATTCCTCTCTTCCTGTTGAAGGTGCATATGTACAGCGGTTGGAAGGAATAGCTGGCATCCAACTGAGTATTTGCCAGACATCTTTAGACCCATTCACTTAAATTGGAATGAGCTGCAGTACCATATGCAGCCTGTGGACATGAGTGGCACTATTTTCAGAATTATAAAACTAACCTGTCCATTGTACATTGTCTTATGGTGCATTCACATACTGTCCATCATTTGCGTCCAGCCAGTTGTGTTATGCTGGAGCCAGTCACAACTGATGAAATTTTCGTTCACTGGTCTGGTGTCCATAGTCTGAAAGTGTTGGGCAGAGAAGCACAGCATGCTACTTTTTTCTGTCTGGTGTATAAACTGATGTGCTGGATGCCAGAACAGATCCCGGAAAAAGTCACTGAAAAAGTTCTGGCATCAGTTTCTGTTTGGTTTTTCTGTAACAGGCCTGAAGGAAAGTAATGTCAGATGCAGATGTGAATGCAACCTATAATAAAAGAATAGTACGCACAAAAATACTGTAAGGAGTTATTCTTATTTCCAGTTCTATTGAGTTAGTGCTAACTGCATCAAAGAGACGGTAACATCTGGCTTTTCGTGGCCCAAGTTTTGACCCTTGCTACTTAAAGCAATTGTCTACTCCTTTACTAAGGCTACTTTCACACTGGCAGCAGCAGGGTCCAACAGGGTCCGGCAGGCTGACCCATGCTACCGCTAGCCAACCATGCCACCGGAAGTCTGCTCCGGTCCCATTCACTATAATCGAGGTGGGTTGGAGGTCTGGCCGCTGCAAGGCAAACGTGCCGAGAGGCGGCCGGAACAAAACTACAGCATGCTGCGTTTTTTGTCCGGCTGCCTCTCGGCTTGTTTGCTGTGCTGTAGCTGGACCTCTGGCCCGTCCCCATTATAGTGAATGGGGCCAGAGCAGGCTTCTGGCGGCATGGTGGGCTAGCGTTAGCACTGATATGGCAGGCGGTTATAGCTGCCGAAACAGCCTGCCGGACCTGCCGCAATGTGAAGGTAGACTAACAATAGTCTATCCTTAGGATAGGCCATCAATATCATATTGGTGGGGATCCAACATCTCCCCACCTGGACCTCTGCTGATCAGCCATTTCAGACAGCTCCAGTGCCGTAAGTTGGTTCCAGAAAGACATGGCTCATTCCATTCACTTCAGGGGGGCAGAGCGGGAGTTACAAGCTCCATCCATGACATCTAGACAATGGACAGGTGCTCTGAAACAAATGATCAGTAGGGGTGAGGGGTGTGAGAACCCTGCCAATCAGGTATAGATCACCTATCTTGAGGATAAGCCACCAATATTAAAGCAGTGGACAACCCCTTTAAGGTTCCTGCCATCATGAGGAAATTGTTCAAGTACAATGGAAGCTTCCATTGTATGATTTAGAGTAGAGGACTATGTATGGCCAGAGGGCAGGGTGTAGTGGATCTAAATAAAATATAGATGATGAAAACATTTGTAGCAGAAGCCCAAGATAATACATTGGAGGCCAGGACTCATTGAAGTCAAGCCCATTCCTGCGTTGGTTCCCATTGCTCATGAAATCCTAGAGTACGCTTTCATCACTTCATATAGCTTCATGTAGGCTGAACTTCACATAGTTGCTGTAACTTCCCAGTAGACTATGTACTAAAAGGGGTCAACTGGTCATCCAAGAGCAATGGGCTCAGGAGACCTCTCTGCAGGACTATGGTGTTTTTGCAGCCAAAATGTACGCACCTAAGGATTTTTTTTTGGCAGAAGATTTGGAGAATGGCCTTAGAGCCTGCTGTTGAGCAGGATGATTGAAGGAGTCAGAAAAGCTATTACATAGTTCAGATTTTACTTTGTGGCCACTGGCATCCGGGACTAGTTGTTCTGTCCCTGTTCTTGGCATCTTCACGGTGGAGATGATCAATCCTACTTGAATATGCAGCAAGTTACCAGTTACACAAGGAGTCACCAGTCCCTCCAGTATTCCACTGGTTACCAGCCGCATTCTGCATATTTACTTGTACAAAAACAACAGATGCAAATATTTTCTTTGGTGACCACAGTCCGGTCTGCAACATTTCAACTGAACGAGAGCTAAAAATAATGTAATTCCTGTGATATTTGGCAAACAAAATATTACATCTGACTCCAGGGGGCCAAGGCTGGATCCTAATATGAATTATACTGTGCAAACATTGCTTCCACTTCAGTAACAATTACTTGAATGTGTATATACTATAGGTAACACATATGGATGTAACATGAGTGCATACAATTCCATGAGCACTAATGTGTTAACAATGTTTTCTATTAAAGGGGTTTCTAGTACTGTGACAAATTGCCCTCTAAACAATGTTAAATGAATTCCCTGCAAATGTACATTGGATGTATTGAAGCAAGAAATGGTGTGTCTAATCTGCATATTATGGTTCTTTACCTTCATTGACTTTTAACCTTCGCCCCACAAGGCGTTATAAACTTTCCTGCTGGGAAATCCTCAGATTGTGGTCCTCAAAATAGCCTCCAGTTGGCGGCTGAATGCAGTAGCAGCAACAGTGCAGAAAGTTGACCAGACGTGGCGCGTGGAACAGGACCAATGAGCATGGGATGATATCATGGTCACAGCAGAGGAATGTATGTAGGTCCTAGAACAAGAAAATGGTCACAGGAAAGGCTGGAACATGTCCGTGTTCCAGCTTGTCCTGTATCTGCATTCCAGCCCTTCATATGGTACGGGTTCCAGGTATGGCACTCAAAGCCCTCTCTGTGGGCACCCACGCCCTGGAAAAAGTCTATGGTGTACCAATATGCCTTTGACTTTTCCTGCTATTCATCGGCGCACACTATGAACAGCACAGGCAGCACATTGAATGTAGGCAGGATATTATAGCAAAATTATAAAGTACAGGGAAGATATACTATATTGGACTGTAGTATTCAGGTTACATTGTTGTGATAAATAAGTGGGTTTTGGGTTACAGTTTGGGAACTTGGTCTCTAAAATGTTCACGGTCACTGTTCTAGACTGTCCTTCATCAATGTTCCAGCCTGTTCTGTGTTCACGTATCAGTCTTTCGTCTATCGATGTTATAAATTGTCCTGTGACCACATTCCTGTTCCATGTTCCACATCAAGTCTAGTTTCTGTGCGGTCATTGCTGTAGAGCCTGGCTACAAACTGATGACTATCCTGGGGACTTCAACCTGGGGCTATCCCTACACCAGGGGCATAGCCATAGGGGGTGCAGAGGTAGCAGTCACTACCGGGCCCAGGAGCCTGAGGGCCCTGAGGACCCTTGTGCCACATAAGAAGACACTGGTGTTATACCAAGTACATGCTGGGAGGGCACTGTTATAGATTTTGCACTGGGGTCCAGAATGTTCAAGGTAGTCCTCTGGTTGGGGTTAGGTCAAGAATTTGGAATGGGGGGGTTCTGTTTCTATTTTTGCCTCAGGCAGCATGAAAACTATGTGCTTCCCTGTTCCATGCCACAAAGCACTGAGGGAAGGAAGGCCCCTAGCTCAACTTGCACCAGGGCCCACGAGCATTTATCTATGCCCCTGTGGACACTTTCCCACTTCCCCAAAGTTCCTTGTTGGGGTTAAAGGGAAGCTGTCACCTCCTAGACAGAAAATAAACTGTTAGCAGTACCTTACTTTAGTGACCAGTGTGAGGCAGATGCATATCTTCATTGTGACAAGCGATTCCTGTAACAGTCCAAAATTGATCTTTTATTCCTGCAGCGCGCGCTTCCCTGCGTCATGTTGAAGTCAAGGGGGCAGCGGCCTCCTTTCTCCAAGTTAAGATAACCACTCCCCTCTTGCAAATGATTGACACGTCTGCCGGCGACCGGGGATCGCGCAAGTCTCGCGCATGTGCGGTGCGCGATGAGTTCCTGCGCGATCTTGGCTCCGGCTGTTCACCTCGCCGGCGCTTTTAACACTAAAGCGCATGCGCCGAATAGGCAAGCAAGCGCGCTTGCCGGAGCGTGCCCGCCGCACGGAAGGGGGGAAATTGTAATCGTCGCACCGCCCGGGCGCACTCACTTGCCTATTCGACGCATGCGCTTTAGTGTTAAAAGCGCCAGCGAGGTGAACAGCCGGAGCCGGGATTGCGCAGGAACTCATCGTGCACGACGCATGCACGAGACTTGCGCAATCCCCGGCCGCCGGCAGATGTGTCAATCATTTGCAAGAGGGGAGTGGTTATCTTGACTTGGAGAAAGGAGGCCGCTGCCCCCTTGACTTCAACATGACGCAGGGAAGCGCGCGCTGCAGGAATAAGAGATCAATTTTGGACTGTTACAGGAATCGCTTGTCACGATGAAGATATGCATCTGCCTCACACTGGTCACTAAAGTAAGGTACTGCTAACAGTTTATTTTCTGTCTAGGAGGTGACAGGTTCCCTTTAAGGGTGAAAACCAGGTTATCCCTGAGACTTTATACCCCAGTCTAGCCAAATCAAACTCTGTGAATATTCTTGAGTTGCTCATCCAGAGCTCTGACTTGAACCTAATTGAACATCTCTGGAGAGTCCTGAAAATGGCTGTCAAACTGATGGTCCCCATCCAACCTGAGAGAGCTTGAGAAGATCTGCAGACAAGAATGGCAGACAGTCCCCAAATCCAGGTGTGAAAACCTTGTGGCATCATACCCAAGAAGACTGGAGACTGTAATGGTGGTTCAACTAAGTCCTGAGTAAAGGGTCTCAATACTTAAGTCCAAGCAAGATTTTAGTTTTTCATTTTCAATAACTTAGCAAAGATTTTGAACATTCTGTTTTCACTTTCTCATTATGGGGTATTGAGTACAGAACGATGGGGAAAAACTTTTTTTTTTTTTTCTGAATGCATTGTATACATTCACTAATTTACAAAGAGTTCATATACTGTGCACTATGATAGATTGAAGAACAAAAGTTACAAAATTTTTATTTGTGATCCCAATCCAGTCCCTCTCTCTGAAGGAACCATTACAATACGACATGATTTAGCAAGTTAACTCATGGCCCTAAGTTAGCATTATTCCAGGGCCTCAAAACTTTGAGCTAACATAATTTCCATTACCAATGCTAAAAAAATACAATAAAATAGGCATTCAGTTTAGAACCAGTGGTCCATGGAGCTATCCCAAGGAAGATAAAACTTAATCTTTTATTAAAAGTATCAGTGACAAGCTCAACTACAAACATAATCCATGAAATTTCTGTTTTATTTCAAAAGATGCAAATGTAATCAATCTATTAAGTCCTCTGAACCACTGGACGTTTTAATATCTTGCTCTGGAGAATCGATGTAAATTTTCTGGATATCAGAAATGATTACTTCCACAGCAAGAGCTTATTTCCTGCTCTTGCTATCGCTGAGATTCATTAGGGTCATTGGCAGGTTCATTGGCAAGGTATTGCTCTATATCTACGTTTCCATCATACAACTTGGAAAATATTGGCCATAAATTTCACGAAGAACAGAACTTTGTCTAAATAACAAAATGTTACTTTAATTGCTAAAAATGAACAGAGTATTCTACTCCCCATAAGAGTAAAAAAAACTAAAACACAGCACACATGTTCCCAGAATTTAATATTTGTATTATGTAGACCAATGGCCTCCTACCTGTGACCCTCCAGCTGTTGCAAAACTACTACTCCCAGCATGTCCTGACAACATCTGGAGGAGCTAACCTGTCATGTAATATACAGTCAACCGTTTTGAATGGACACTATCTAATGCTTAATTTCCACTGTGGCCACACTACAGGTATGCTGAACACTGGCTGCCAAGTTGGGGTGGGGTTGTCCCATGAATAATATTCTACAGCTTTCAAACCAGCGCCTGCATCTGAATACTTTGCTAATTGCATGTAATTAAAAATGTATTATAGCTACTGAGTTATTCAATAAAATCTATCTGTATAGCGCCACCTGCTGTTTGCACTTTTTCTATTTTCTCTATCCTGCTCTCTGAGATGGCCGCACATGTTCAGTTCCATCCTTCAACTGCCACCAGCTGCAGCAGAAAGGACACGTCCTCTGAGAAAGGACAAACTCCCTAATCTGCCACTTGGAATAAATGTAGCAGTACAATTGTAGCAGGGGCGGATTGGTCATAGACCCTACAGGAAAATTTCCCGGTGGGCCGAGCCCTCTTGATAGCCGCAGTATCACGAGTGGGCTTGCGTCTGGTATCAGATGTTCTGCGCGGCTTTCAAAAGTGACATAATTTGACATGTTTTCCCCTTGGTTTGGTTGCTGTTTACTACACCCCTTCCCCTCAGGTGTTGTATGTGTGGTAATTTTCTCTCCTCTATTTATTCCTTCATTTCCCAGTATTCACTGCGGTTTATACTTTCTGCTGACTTAGTTGTTTGGAGCTGTTCTTGGCTGAGATCCAGTTGCTGCTATTTCTGCATAAAGATAAGTGTCATTTTCCCTATTGTGTTTATCCGTTGTTTGGAGTCTCCTATTCCTCCGTCCTGTTGGAAGAACGGGTTGACTCCTTCCCCTATCACTAACTACAGGGTCAGTTAGAAATTAGGTTCCTGTGTATAAACTCTCCTACCACTAAGGCCTGTTCATACTGGTAGTCAGCCAGGGCCTAGTCTCAGGGATTCCTGCAGGAGGTGACCATTCCCCTTCTCCGGTCTGTTCCCTTCCCTCTTACGCTTTGTGTGGCTATACCCTCCACACCAGAGCGTGACACGTAGGCCGGGTACATAATGATCTGATGCTCAACGGCCACTGGTTCCCTCCTGAACTCAACTGTATTACCATCCTCATGACGGTGATACAGTTTAATACTGTTTTTGGGGCAGCAGTATTTTGTGCTGTCCTGTGGAATTTGGTTCTGCTGGGGCGGTATTCTGTGCCTGGGTATTTATATAATCTGTAGTGATTGTCATTTTCTTATCAGTGACTGTTTCTGTGAGTAAAAACCTCTCTTCTTATTGTAGCTGGGTCATGTGACCAACTCCCTGACCTCCAACTGACCCAGGACAGAAAGCCAGTCACTGCTCTATTCATTCCTATGGGAGCCTCACTTTCAGTCTCATAGGAATACATAGAGAATTAGACCTCCTGTCCACACATAAGTCTATGTGTGAGTTGGTGGGTCTAATTGCTGGTCACATGACGCAGATAAGAAACTTCAGGATGATATAAGTAAAAAATTCAGACACTGGTAAGAAAATGACATTCACTACAGATTATATCATGTACATTTCTAGCAGGACATGGAATAAAATTTTTGTCGGGAGTTCTTCTTTAAGTTTCTAAATGTATGATGTCTGATTTAAATTTTTACAGTAATCATTGGATAACCTATTTGAGATACAGATAATTACTGGGGGGTCACAGAAAGGGGACACTTTGTGGGCAGCATATTGATAAGGGCCCTATCTAACAACTAGGATTGTCCAAAGATGGACACTTTTTTTTTCCTATAACAAGTGAGACCCCTGCACGGGTTCATACTAACCTAGGTAAAAAAAAAAAAAGTCCAACCTTAATTTGCTCAACCCTTTTTTTAGACCCCTAGCAGTAGCAGAGGTTATCACTATTGTACATACACCCTTAGGCCAGTTTCAGATGATACAACCCTAAAACGGTTGTCCAGGATTTAAAAGTGTTGGATTTTAAAGGGGTTGTCCGAGTTATTTTTTTGTCCTTTGTATGTTTCTAACTAGTCAAATACAACAGCTTTTCCATGCACTTTCTGCTTCTAAAGCTGCTGGTTTCTCAGATTTCACTCAGGGTCACATGACCTGTGATGTCAGCTCCTCTCCCTGCTAATCTTGTATTTGTGCACCAAGAGATAACAGTCTGTACACGAGACGTCACTGTGCTGTCCACGCCCCCCCCTGCTCTGCCGGGCTGCTCTCTCACTGTCTTTGCAGAGCAGGGGGGGGGGCAGATATTGTTATTACTGCATGTAAACAAAGGCCAGAAGAGAACCAGGGAAATGGGGAAATATTGATTTTTCTTTGCCTAAAACTTGCTTAACTTAGTTACATATTGTTGTCCATCAGATTTACAGTGCTATATTTTTTTTCATGACTCGGACAACCCCTTTAATGTTCGATCCCTTTGTTTTCCATGGAGATAAGCTGCAGTTTTTTGTGCAGCAGCTCTCTCTCACCTTTAAAAACATATCTACACTCACCCCCAACCAAATGTTCATTTTGTGAGGAATCCAGGAGGAAGAGTTGTCAGCCGATTGAGTGTTTTGCTTAGAGCTTTTGAAGGTGTACGGGCACCTGGCTCATATATTATATACACAACATTTGGCCCATGCATACGCTTTATGACCTGAGCTGACTGCATCATCGATGCCTTCACATCATTAGACCTGGGTCAGGCTGATGTCTCGCTATAACACATGTCTGAAACTGAGTAGATACTTTAAATAATTATTCCAAGTTTATGGAAAACCAAGTACAAGTGCGGTGGGCCGCTGTCTTGAGAAAAGACTGTAAATCTTACATAGTAAAACATTGTGACAACTTATTCTTAAAATACATCACACACTTCATGAAAATGTATATAAGTGCCGTCAACTAGTCAGGATCTATATAATTCTATGGCTTTAATATACTCCAGAATGAAACGCGGCTCCATCTTGCTGGCAGAACTTTGTTCAGTGTAGGCCTTTTTGATCTCCAGCTTCATCATTGCTATTAAGCCAATAAATTAAAGAATAATGTAAAGCAGGTTTATCTGTTTCTTGTACTCTTGTAGATCGATGTGCTGATGCTGATGAATATGTCCTGATGCTGAGGAGCAGAAATTCCTGGTTTTCATCTAAAGAGAATTATATATGCCCCTATGTTTTTGATATTTTTGAAAATCCATATCTTCTGGTGACCTTCTGTTTCCCACCTGAGAAGGCAACACTTTTCAAATATCTCATTGCATGACCCTACCTGAACCCTGAATACCAGTCCAGTACCGTCTGGATAGAGGCTATAGCTCTCTTTATATCCAATATATGCATTCACTAGACTTGGATCCTCCTCCATGACTCCTCCTCCTGTTGTTCTTGAGCTGTCACATGGAAACACTGCCCAGAGCTATACAATCAAGATGCTGCACCCTGTTGCAAGATTAACACTAATCCTCTGCTCTGCATTCTGGCCCCCGTATGTATGGATTAGTGTAGACATATATAAAAACAAAGACTAACTTACTAAAAATATTCTGATGTTCAGAGCTGTACACCGGGGAAGGGTCCATGCTCCCCTCTCCATTAAATCCCTTTTCACCTGTTTAGAAATATTGCATATTATGCTATCGGTGACATCTATTCACTCCCTGGACTTTATCGGGTTCTCTTGCGGTATCTTCTTGCATTAGTAGTAGGGAGGAGCAAATTGATTGTAACAATTAGCAAGAGGTCTTCACCTGTGAGGGACTGTCCCACCTGCCTGTTGTTTGACATGGCTGAACTTCTTGCCCAGCTTTGACAATTCAGGCACTGGGCCAGGCGCCGAGCCTCCAACTAGACTTCAGGAGCAGCAACTGTGCATGGGCCACTACATATCTTGGTAGCAGTCACTGCTCTCGAAGCCAAATTTGAGCTTTGGCTCCTGGGTTGCTACTTCTAGGAGCAGCACAGGGCCCAGATTGACAGAGCCAAGCTACTGTAGATGTCCAGCTCTGTCAATTTAACCGGAAGGTAAGTGCTACTTCAGTGTGGACAGCTCCACATGGGTGAAGAGCTCCTGCTAATAGGATGAATCAATTCTTTAGAGTTGATTCGCTCATCGCCAATTACTAGATTTAATTTGTAACCCAAAGATATTTTTTTTTTATTAGAAAAATAATTTTATGGAAAGCAGAGTTGAGTAAGGTTGAAGATGCGCATTGCTATCAGATGCCATGGTTAACAACATCTGGAATTTTCTGGAAGCGGGGTACTCTTCAAAGTGACTGAATACTCTACCCACCTGCAAAGAGATCACGGGAGATCTTTAGTCCTGAAGGCTCCGAGGTCTGCCATAGTAAATTTCCTAAAGTACCTGTGGCAGGGATTAATAGAAACGCAGTGATTTTCCCATAGACTGCAATGATGGACTGATATGTGCGCTACTGCTCCATTCAGAGAAGAGACTCAGGGTCCCCTCATTCTCAGGATTTCTGCGGGTTCCAGTGGTTGAACCAACTGCTATCTGATATACAATGAATAGGTTATACATACTTTTTGTAGGATAAGAGATTGCAAGAAATGTAAGACATGGGTCTGCTTAATTACAAAAACATTGCCACTTTTATCCAGTGGTTGTACCTGTTATTGCAGTTTAGCCCAATTGAAGTCAAGATTGTGCACATTGTTTCCCGAAAAAAGAAGACCCATTTGTATCCTCAGAAAATCTTTTTAACCCTTTCAGCTCATATTCGTTTTTTTCACTCCCTGCCTTTCTGGGGCCATAAAGTCTTTATTTTTCCGCTCATATAGCCGCATGAAGCTATAAAAAAAATTCCAAAAAGGGTGAAGTTGGAAAAAAACCAATTCCGCAAGTTTTATGGGTTTTGTTTTTACGGCATTCCCTATACGGTAAAACTAACCAGTTACTTTCATTATAGCTCCTCCCACCCAGCTAGTTACATAGACACTTCCCTATCACTGCCCCACAACACCACCCAGCTAGTTTATAGCTCCTCCCACCAGCTAGTTACATAGACACTCCACTATCACTGCCCCTAACAAAGCCCAGCTAGTTTATAGCTCCTCCCACCCAGCTAGTTACATAGACACTCCCCTATCACTGTCCCGCCCATAGACATAACATCACAGAAAATAAGAGCTGCATGGATATGGTCATGTGATCAGGGGCACACCCACAGGGGGGGTCCAGCGGCCACAGGCGGCGCGGCCCTGATCCTTACTGCGGGCGGCGGCAGGCGGCAGCGCTATGGAGGAGAGGGGAGAGAGGTTTTTCTCCTACCTCTCCTCTGCGCTGCTACAATCTCCTATCTGATTGGTGGAGAAGTAGAGGGCGGAAGCTGCTTCTCCACCAATAATTTCAAGCACAGAGCCCGGCGCTGCAGAGCCCATGTGACTCTGCCAGTCCTTCCCCGAGTTCCCCCGGCCAGTCCCGCCATCACACCTCGCTCCAGCCGGCCCAGCACAGCCATCAAGCCGGCCGACCGACCTCCTGCTGGAGCAAGAAAAAATGGTAAGTCTCACTCAGTCTGTGCCCCCCCCTGCCTTGTATTGTGCCCTCCCTGCCCTGTATTGTGCCCCCCTGCCTTGTATTGTGCCCTCGCTGCCCTGTATTGTGCCCCCCCTGCCCTGTATTGTGCCCCCCCTACCCTGTATTGTGCCCTCCCTGCCTTGTATTGTGCCCCCCCCTGCCCTGTATTGTGCCCTCCCTGCCTTGTATTGTGCCCTCCCTGCCCTGTATTGTGCCCTCCCTGCCCTGTATTGTGCCCTCCCTGCCCTGTATTGTGCCCCCCCGCCCTGTATTGTGCCCTCCCTGCCCTGTATTGTGCCCCCCCTGCCCTGTATTGTGCCCCCCCTACCCTGTATTGTGCCCTCCCTGCCTTGTATTGTGCCCCCCCTGCCCTGTATTGTGCCCTCCCTGCCTTGTATTGTGCCCTCCCTGCCCTGTATTGTGCCCTCCCTGCCCTGTATTGTGCCCCCCCGCCCTGTATTGTGCCCTCCCTGCCCTGTATTGTGCCCCCCCTGCCCTGTATTGTGCCCCCCCTGCCCTGTATTGTGCCCCCCCTGGCCTGTACCGTGCCCCCCTGGCCTGTACCGTGCCCCCCTGGCCTGTACAGTGCCTCCCTGTCCTCTACCGTGCCCTCTGCCCTGTACTGTGCCTCCTGCCCTGTACCATGCCTCCCTGTCCTCTACCGTGCCCCCTGCCCTGTACTGTGCCTCCTTCCCTGTAACGTGCCTCCTGCCCTGTACCGTGCCCCTGCCCTGTACCGTGCCCCCTGCCCTGTACCGTGCCCCCCTGGCCTGTACCGTGCCCCCCTGGCCTGTACCGTGCCTCCCTGTCCTCTACCGTGCCCCCTGCCCTGTACCATGCCTCCCTGTCCTCTACCGTGCCCCCTGCCCTGTACTGTGCCCCCTGCCCTGTAACGTGCCTCCTTCCCTGTAACGTGCCTCCTGCCCTGTACCGTGCTTTCTGCCCTGTACCTTGCCTCCTGCCCTGTACCGTGCCTCGCTGTCCTCTACCGTGCCCCCTGCCCTGCACCGTGCCCCCCTGGCCTGTACCGTGCCTCCCTGTCCTCTACCGTGCCCCCTGCCCTGTACTGTGCCTCCTGCCCTGTACCATTCTTTCTGCCCTGTACTTTGCCTCCCTGTCCTGTACCGTGCCCCCTGCCCTGTACTGTGCCATTTCTTTACTGGCATTTGGCACTATATTGGCATAATTTGGGGGCACTATGGGGGCATCTGGTGGCTCTAAAGGGGCATTTTGTTTACTGGCACATTATAGGGGGCACGATAGAGGAGATTGGCACTATGGGGCATGTGGTGGCACTATAGGGGCCTCATTTGGGGGCATCTGGTGGCTCTAAAGAGTCACTTTTTTACTGCCACATTATGGGGGGGCACTATGGCATCTGGCACTAAGGGGTAATTTTTTTCTGTCACATTATGGGAGGTACTATAGGGCAGAGCAGCACTATAGGGGCATCATTTGCAGGCACTATGGGGGCATCTGGTGGCTCTAAAGGGGCATTATTTACTGGTAAATTATAGGGGGCACTATGGCATCTGGCACTAAGTGGGCAATTTTTACTGGCACGTTATGGGGGAGAGGAGCACTATAAAGGATGTGAAGGGCAGTAAGAAGGGGCATATTATGGGGGACACTATGGGGGAGAGGAGCACTATGAGGGCATTTACTGGGGCACTATATAGGGGTATTTTATACTGGTATACATTATGGGGACATTAGCTCAACTGCGGGCACTAAGCTGGGGTGTTACTGTGAGCTTTACTACTACTGGGGGGCTATGGGGAACATGATGTCTAGTATGGGCACTATGGGGACATTATTACTACTAAGTGTGGTCTAGCAGATAATTATTTCTATTGGTGGGATTTTGGGGAGTACTGTTACTTTTGGGGGGCACCCTGGCATAATATCATTAGTGTAGGTGCAGTTATTTTTTAGAGCACTGTGTGCCAATAACTGTTGTAGGGGGCACTATCTGTGTGGTAGTAGTATTTTTCAGGGGACAGTTTCTGCAGTATAGTATTGGGGGAGCACAGAGGGCACAGTATTGGGGGTGGCAGGATGAGGTGTTCAGAAGATGTAAAGATGATGGAAATGTGGGAAACTAATGTCTGTTTGTATCTCTGCAGAGACGAGAGATGGCTGAAAAATCTTCATGGCGGTCTGGTCCGAATGGAGAAGATGAGGAAAGAGAACGTCTACAACAAAGGTAACATCACTGGATGTAAGAGGTATGGGGCGCTGTGTAGGAGAGGAGATGCTCCGGCTCCTCCCTCTGCCATTTACAGAAGGAGGATTCAGAGCTGGGTGAGGATGACCAAAGGGGGTCAGCAGGGCACAGGCAGGTGGCAGATGGTGGGGGGGGACGCACAGGCTTTGAGCAGGATCTGGGGAGGGAGGAGAGCGGAGGATCTTCCTGGCTGTAGCCTGCTGTTGCATATTGTATAATGTGAAGCAGGCAGTGCAGCCAGGACACGTCCTCCCCTCTCCATATGATGTATAGAACTGGGCCTCAACCATATTTCAGCTGTAGTGTTTGTTGGGAGTGGCCTATTAGATATGGGAGGGGCTTATAATAATGGGTGGGGCCTATTTTCGCCGTGGCGCGCTGTGCGCGCCGCACTTTGCTCTTGCAGTAGTATGTTTGATATATGGGCGTGTCGCAAAAATAGCCCTGCCCACAAGACGCCACACCCCCTTTTCCTTTTCGGACCCCCCCTAGAAAAAATTCCTGGTTGCTCCCCTGCATGTGATTACGGCCCAGAATGGGAGATAAAGGTAACAGAAATACATTACAAAATTACAACGAACTTCATAAATGATTATTTTAAAGGATGTTGATACAAGCTGGAAAACTCTTTTAAATTGTAGAAGGTTTCCCATTGAACCTGTAAGCGCAGATAAAGCCTAATGTAATAAACTCGAGAACATGTATACAAGAAAATAACCACATTAAGACAAATAGCCTTGCTACATCTTTCCCTGAAAAAGAAAACCGCTCTTGCAGTGAAACGATGGCCCATTTCGAGGTCACTGCACAGCTATAGAGCGCCAGTGTTATTCCCAGGCTGCCAGCATGGAGACGTGCCAATTAGAGAATGTGATGCCTCTGTGGCAATACTAATACGGACATGGGTTGCAATCTAACTATGCTTTAAAGCATGACAAATTGCGATTGTTAGAACTTAATGGAACATCTACTTAAACTCTTAAACCCTACTTGATTCCTTCCGTCTTGACACAGAATACTTTACCGCAAGAGATTTCTGTGGATATTACCCATGTAGTATATGGGAGAGATGATTTTTAGTTCCAATACTCCTAGAACTTTCCATCAGCTGAAGGCTCCTGGATCTCTTTGTCTACTACAGAAAGTTAGCATCACCTAATGGATCTGAAAGCAAAAGAACACGGAAACATTCTAGAGCGGGAATATTGCAGAATCTTGATAATTGGTAGGTTTTTGTTATGGCATTATCAAAATTTTTGAGAGTCCATGACTCTCCTGATCACTGTTTATATGAAACAGTATCCTTTAAGCAGTATCCTTTCGCTCGGCCAACAGCAATTCTTACCAACCCCCACCCCCAAAAAACACATGCTTGTCTAAGTGTGTATATGTTCTCAATGAGTAGAAGCAAGTAAGCTCCTGCTCCCCTGATATCAAAAAGATTGTGCATGATTATCAACATGCCCCATCCTTCTTTTCCCATCATGAACTGTCAAGAGAGAGATAAGATGGTCAGCTCGAGGTGGTGGGGCTGTATAGCATTTCTATTAAGACAGCTCTATGGAAGCTTTACTTGGTTAATGTATGGCATTATGATTTAGATACAATGAGATTGCATTAGAATACACCATATGGAAGGGGCGTATTGCCCATAGACCTTTAAGGGAAATTTCCCACGGGGCCGATGCCCAAGGGGCTGCCTCACGGCAAGCCATCGGAAGTATTTGGGGATGTATTTTGTGCTGATGAGGGCAGTATTTTGTGAGGGACTGTGGAATTTGGCTCTGTTGGGGTGGTATAATGTGCCGCAATATGGTATTTCTGGCCCTGCCTACTTGTGTTGGTCCTGCCTTCCATCAATTTGGACCCAACCATAAAACTGAGCCACTTTTAGTATATTTTCCAGGGCCACTTTAAGTTCAAAATCCACCCCTGGTGGTCCCTATGCCTAAAGATGTCTGTATATATTAGCCTAAAATTCAAAATGGATGGTTTCAACCAAATTGATCAATCTTCGAGTGAAATTTAACAACGAATAATAGTTTTAGCTGACCAATAACAGGTCATCATCGTCTGGAATACAGTCCTCTGGGTGAAATTTTTATACAGTAGTCAATAGTCCTTGACTGTGTATGGTGCAGTCAGCTGTTGCATGATTGATTGTTCAGTAAAAGAGTATTCCAGAACATTCTATAGTAGAGGATCATGTCCTCCATATGGCTAGCTTTAACCACTGTAATGGCCAACATGAACTCAAATATATATGGCTTCATTAGACAATCATTAGTTCAACAGTTGTTCAACCACCACCCTACTTCTCTCTAATGTGTATTGCCACCTTAAAAGTAATGTTTCATTAGATAATGTTTAAATAAAGTTTTAAGTCAAGTGTTTAAATCAAGTTTTTTGTTAAACATATTTTTAAAAATTTCTATTGATGTTATTTTTTATTTTTCATGTCCTTATCTATATTTTTTTAAAAATCTGTCATCTCCTTATGACCCCAGACATCATCACAATAAGATATATCACCTCTATATAGATAACACAACATCTCACAGGTCACCTTAGGTGCTGTTACTGCTTATATACTTCCCCTCCCTGCACAATGAACTCTTCCCCTCCCTGCACAATGAACTATTCTCTCATAGAAGCCAATTAACATCTCATGTCCGTACTACCTATAGTCAGTATGGCTGCTCTAAAGAATATCTCTAAATGCTTTTAACAGCACGTCAAGCTGTCCCCATAATCATGTAAATGAAATAAAATTTTAAAAAATGTAGAAAAATTGGCAAATAAAAACAGACCAATAAAAAGTAATATGTATCACTATCTAGTTTTAATTAACAGGTAATAAATTCCCTTTGAGTTACATAATTCATGACCTTCAGTATTGAGTTGAAAGTACAATACAGTCCCTGATTTAGGACCATGAAAAAGTCTTATGACTTCAAATCTACATCATGTCAGGTGTGAGATGAGAGAAGTGTGATCCCACGTAACCTAATCATGTCATATATAAATAATCCTTCCTCCTGAAATGGATCACTATTTCCTCTATGACTAACATGTCTACATTGCTTTTTCAAGTCCCACACTTTCTATACAGTTCTGCAGAAACAGACCTGCAAGTCATTATGTCTGTAATTACACAGTAATGAATTGCTGAATGCATAACATGGAGCGATCCGTCAGATTCCAGTCCGCTTTACGTGCTGAGATTTTTCATAGGAACTTTCCTAATCACTAGTTCAACGGGGCAGAACAGAGTTTTCTATAAGCTCCAGACTCCTACAGTAAGTTGGGGGAGACATAATGGCCAACACTCCATAGTGATGTAAATTAGTTCTGTCGTTTCTGTTTCCCAGTGGCCAGAATTCAAGTGAATAAAAGGACAGCAAATTGAATGTATGTGATAATGGTTGTGCTCAGATTTCTTTTTTTTTTTTTTTTTTTTGTTAATGGGCATTGGCTCCCAAATTACGAACATGTAGTTGACCTCCTTTGTGAAGTTCTTTAATATGTTCTTCCTCTAACAGACCCTGAAGGAAACAAACATTACA
Source organism: Rhinella marina (assembly GCA_900303285.1). Classification (NCBI taxonomy): domain Eukaryota; kingdom Metazoa; phylum Chordata; class Amphibia; order Anura; family Bufonidae; genus Rhinella; species Rhinella marina. Next base: position 31,259 of record ONZH01005922.1, on the reverse strand, counting down.
GTCCTCCTCGGAGAATTATTCGGGCCCCCAGACATCATAGACCTCATTTAGATTTTTGCAGACCCTGTACTTTGGCAGTGTTCGACTGTGAGATCTATATAATCACACAGGGCACCACCAAAGGTGTGAGACCGACCTCCACATGGCTTAATAATAATTGTAAACCTGCACATTATGTTACTTTATATAAGGAGCTGTTATTTAATCACTGTATGGAGGTATTATTTTAGCACTCTATGTTTACACACTTATTATGTGGCATTGCTATTAGGCATTATGCATTGTGCTATTTTCCCAACATCTGGCTCTTCCTACGGACTTGTGCATACATAGACATTACCAACCCTGCCAACCCCTATGCAAAGTAGGAGCTAGCCATGCTTGTTTCTCTTCTTGGGATTTCCATTAATTTCAATGACGGGCACACCCTTAAAAAAAACAGCTCTAAAATATGGTGATGAAGTCTTGAAAAAAAGATATTTTAGACTTAAAGGACTAAAGGTGGATTTACACGCTCATTCCCGATGATCTTCCCCTGTAAAAGTGCCGCCAATCATCTGGTGAACAAGTGGAACACTCATTCATCGGGTGAAATGATCGTTAGCACGGGCACATAAATTATCGTTTCTGGGCAGCAGATCACTGCGTAGACAGGACAATCTGCTGCCAAGAAATGATAATTTATGTGCCTGCGCTAACTAAACAATGCACCTGTATGAGGACATACAGATCTAAACAGCGACCACTCGTTCTCATACTGTGGAGGTGATGCCTGCATGTAAATGCAGCACTTCACCTCCACTTAACGAGCAGCCGACTGTTAGGAAGGAGCGCTTCCTTCCCTACAACCGTCTTTACCTCTGTGCATGGAAATGCACCTTTAGATATTGATGTCCTATCAATCTGTCCTCAGGATTGGTCACCCATATCAGATCAGTGGGAGTCCGACACCCAGTACTCCCAACCGATCAGCTGTGTTGGGTAGCCATTGACAAAGGAAACCATACAGTGGATGGAAGGCTCCTTACACTGTGGAGTTCTAGCTTACTGAATTCACTTAAGCTGATCTGCAGTACCTCTACCCACCGCTACATACTTCTAGTTCCATCCACTGTGTAGCCCCAAGCAGCTAATCAATGGCAGTGTCAGGCCCCAACCGATCTGATATAGATGACCTATCATGAGCATAGGTCATTAATATCTAAGTCTGCAAAACACCCTTTAACCCCTTCCCGACCAGCGCCGTACATGTACTGCGCTGGTGTGGTGAGGGGACATGACGCTCGCTAGCGGTGTTGCGGGCGTCATGGCCGGCAAGTCTCTGCTGTTTCTAACAGCAGAGACTTGCCGCTACTTACCGCCATCGCGGCGTCTTCTAGGGCCTTCTGATGCCGTGATCACACGTGATCACGGCCAGGGCCGGCCTTAGGGTAGATGGCGCCCTGTGCGAAACTATCTCTCGGCGCCCCCCCCCCTGAGTGACAGTACTAACGTCATACAGTATAGAGCTATAAATAGAGTGTAGAGATATATAGAGTGATATAGGTAGGGAGAGTAGGACAGTATATATATATATGTATGTATTTATAGCTCTCTATACTGTCCTATATCACACTATATATCTCTGCACTGTATTTATAGCTTTCTATATTGAAATGTAACCTAATATAGCGCACATACCTCTTACATCCAGTGACGTCTCCTCTCATGTAGATCTTCTCTTTCCTCATCTTCTCCTTTCAGACCAGAAGCCATTTTTCAGCCATTTCTCATCTCTGCAGTTAGACAGAAAAAAAATCTTAGTTTACACAGTGTCCTAAAATAACTGCGCCCAGCAAATAGTGTTCCGTAATAGTGTAAACATAACGCTCCCCAGAAATAACTGCGCTGATACTGTGCCAGGGTGCCCCCACAGTAATAGTGCCCCCACAGTAATAGTGCCCCCAAAGTCCCAACTAATAATTCTCTGCCAGAGTGCACTTGTTAGTAATAGTGCCCCCAACAGTACTAATGTCCCCACTGTGCCCCAGAAGTAATAATGCTTCCAATGTGCCAGTAAGAAGTGCCCCCCATTGATTCCCCCCCAAAATCATGTGCCAGTAAAAAGTGTCCCACCCCCATAGATGCCCCCCAAATTATGTGCCAGTAAGAAATGCCTCAGTGCCCCCATGTGCCAGTAAGAAATGCCCCAGTGCCAGTAAAAATGCCCCAGTGCCCCCATGTGCCAGTAAAATGCTCCCATGTGCCAATAAAAATGCCCCCAGTGCCAGTAAAAATGCCCCCAGTGCCAGTAAAAATACCCCCCAGTGCCAGTAAAATGCCCCCATGTGCCAGTAAAAATGCCCACAATACCCCTATGTGCCAGTAAAATGCCACTATGTGCCAGTAAAAATGCCCCCAGTGCCCCTTGTGCCAGTAAAAATGCCCCCAGTGCCAGTAAAATGCCCCAGTGCCCCATTTGCCAGTAAAAATGCCCCCAGTGCCAGTAAAATGCTCCATGTGCCAATAAAAATGCCCCCAGTGCCCCTTGTGCCAGTAAAAATGCCCCCAGTGCCCCCTTGTGCCAGTAAAATGCCCCCAGTGCTCCCATGTGCAGTAAAATGCCCAGTGCCAGTAAAATGCCCATGGCCAATAAAAATGCCCCCAGTGCCCCCTTGTGCCAGTAAAAAATGCCCCCAGTGCCCCCTTGTGCCAGTAAAATGCCCCCAGTGCCCCCATGTGCCAGTAAAAATGCCCCCAGTGCCCCCTTGTGCTAGTAAAAATGCCCCCAGTGCCCCCTTGTGCCAGTAAAAATTCCCCCCAGTGCCAGTAAAATGCCCCCAGTGCCCCCATGTGCCAGTAAATGCCCCCATGTGCCAATAAAAATGCCCCCAGTGCCCCCTTGTGCCAGTAAAATGCCCCCAGTGCCCCCATGTGCCAGTAAAAATGCCCCCAGTGCCCCTTGTGCCAGTAAAAATGCCCCCAGTGCCCCTTGTGCCAGTAAAAATGCCCCCAGTGCCCTTGTGCCAGTAAAAATGCCCCCAGTGCCCCCCTTGTGCCAGTAAAAATTCCCCCAGTGCCAGTAAAATGCCCCCAGTGCCCCCATGTGCCAGTAAAATGCCCCATGTGCCAATAAAAATGCCCCCAGTGCCCCCTTGTTCCAGTAAAATGCCCCCAGTGCCAGTAAAATGCCCCCATGTGCCAGTAACAATGCCCACAATACCCCCATGTGCCAGTAAAATGCCCCCAGTGCCTGCTTGTGCCAGTAAAAAATGCCCCCAGTGCCCCCTTGTGCCAGTAAAAATGCCCCCAGTGCCCCCATGTGCCAGTAAAAATGCCCCCAGTGCCCCCCATGTGCCAATAAAAATGCCCCCATAAAAAAAATAAACACTTACTTACCTCCAGCAGCGATGCGATGCAGGCCTCTTCCGGCCTGTGTCCAGCGCTGTACGGCTCGGGCGGCGCGATGACGTCATCACGTCGCCTGAGCTGGCCTCTGATAGGCTGCAGGCCTAGGGCCTGCAGCCTATCAGAGGAACGGGCAGGGGAGACGCCTCTCCCTCCCCTGCCCCGCATCTCCAAAGGCAGACTATGGAGATGAGCGCTTCCACAATGGAAGCGCTCATCTCCCTCTGCCCCACCGCCGCACTTGCAGGGCACGGCCGGGCCATTAAGGGGGCGCTCTGGCAGGGCGCCCCCTTAACTGGCCGGGAGTGAAGCGCCCTGTGCAACCGCACAGGTCGCACACCCCTAAGGCCGGCCCTGATCATGGCATCAGGATGCGTCTGAACCCGGAAGCGTACACTTCCGGGTGGTGTACAGACGCCCCGAGCGGCCAATCGGGGTGTCTGTACACCATATGAAAACTGTAATCCTCGCTGGTGAGGATTACAGTTTTCAAAGTTCAATTCTTATTCTGGCCACTAGATGGCAGGCCAGGATAAGAAATGAGCAATTCATGGATTTAACTGCATCTAGTAAATCCATGATTGCTCATAAAGAAAAAAAAACACAATATATGAGCTCATATTTGAGCTTTAAAATAGTCAGAAAAAAATTAAAAAAATGTTAAAAAATATATAAAAAATAAAAAATATATAAAAGTTCAAATCACCCCCCTTTCCGTATAATGAAAAAATCAATACCTAAATAACAATAAATATAGACATCATGGGTAATCCCGGGACCAAAAACGCCCGTACTTTTAAAATATAAAAAAAAAATTCCAATACAGCGAATTATGTGGCGGAAACGGAAAAAAGTGTCCAAATGGCGATTCGCCGTTTTTTGTCGATTTTTTTTTTCTAAAAAAAATTAAATAAAAAGTGATCAAAAAGTCATGCACACCCCAGAATGGTATCAATAAAAACTTCAGATCGCCCTGCAAAAAATGAGCCCCCATACAGCTCTATATACATAAATACCAAAAAGTTATAGGGGTCAAGATATGACAAGGAAAAAAAAAGGGCAACTTTCTAATTATTTTATCACTATCAAAACGCAGGAAAAACTATACATATTAGGTATTGCTGGATTCGTACTGACCAGTAGAATGAAAGTAACTGGTCAGTTTTAATGCACATCGAATGCTGTAAATAAGAAACCCGTAGAACTGTAGCGGAATAGCGTTTTTTTGCAATTTCACCCGATTTGGAATTTTTTTACCGCTTCCCACTACACCATATGCAATATTAAATGGTGGCGTTGGAAAGTACAACTTGTCCCGCAAAAAACAAGCCCTCATACAGCTATGTGAACAGAAAAATAAAACAGTTATGGCTGTTTGAAGGCAGGGAGCGCAAAACGAAAATGCATGACCGAAAAAACCTCCGGGGGTGAAGGGGTTAAGCTGGCTATACAAATTAGGCTATTTTCACACTTCTCCTTCCATTGTTCTGCTTCATTATAGGAGCAGAACAACAACAAAAAAACAGAAGTGCTGGTTTCATCACATGATGAACGTTAACAGTACCCGATGGACCCTATTGACTATAATGGAATCTGCTGGGTTTCCATAACTGGACCCAGCATTTTGCCAGTCAAAACAGTGCAACCAGACGGGGCCGTGGCCTTAGATCAATGTCAGCCAAACCCAACATTTTCAGTGGCACCAGCTGTTTATCCAGTGTATAATATTATATGATGCATTAGGATAGGGATGCCAAACATGCGGCCCTCCAGCTGTTTTAAAACTACAACTCCCAGCATACACGGAAAGTCTACAGCTATCATGGCATGTTCAGAGTTGTAGTTATGCAACAGCTGGAGGGCTGCAGGTTGGGCACCCCTGCATTAGGATATATAATAATTCTATATTAATTTATTATATATTTAAAAAAAATACAATATAAACAAAATATAAAACATAATATATAATACATATAGTATAGTAACAGAGTAACATATGATAGATATAATTAGAGATGAGCAAATCATGCAAAATTTTATTCGCTGAACATTCGCCGAACTTTTCCTAAGATTCGTATATTCAACGAATAGATTAGTTGAATTTGCATACAAAATATACGTAATTATATGGCTTTTAGCGAACATTTGTGCACTAATAACGAACGTTCAGGTAAAAAGGTACGCAACCTCTTTGAACACGTACGCATAAGTGCATATGAAAATGACGGGCTTTGCTGGAGAGGAATGGTGGAGCATGAGGAACGCTCTGAGTCTGACCCCTGGCTACATATGGACACTGTATCAGCAGATGACAGCAGATCATCCGGCTGAGACTGAGATGAGCATGCCATCCACTCCACTACCTCATTAACTTTCTCCTCCACTACAAGTTTGCGCCTTGGTGGGTTAGTCTGGTGGAACAACAGCCAAGTATTGTGAATACTACTAGTAGATGCTCCGGCTACAGGTCTTTTGCACTTCTGCCCTGTGCCACCTTCTCCTTTTTTTTTAGAGCTCGAGGTCTGGCTGGAACTGGACCCCTTTTGCTTATCCATTCCAGACATTTTTCAATTCACTCCGTGGTCTTGCAGCTGGTCTTTGTTCCTGTATCTCCCAGTCTCTCCCTATCTCTCCCTGTCTCTCTCTCCCTGCCTGATTAATTACCAGCCCTGAACTGGCCCTGCACTTGCCCTGCAGTATCCCTGATATGTGTAATATGGATTCCCAGAGCAATTACACCCCAATTTTCACAAAACAGGTCTCAGAGTCTCAGAACTTCACACACAGTGCTTCTGCTCGTCTCAGCAGTCGCAGCAGAAGTGATGCGTCACTGGCTTACGGAGCCTGAGCCAATCAGAGCAAGCCCTGCCCACTAGATCAGGTGACCGCTTTCTTCCCGGGCTTTTGCGCACGATAAACGAACTAACAGTAAAATTTCGCTAATGAATTGAATTTGCATGCAACAGCGTATAGAGTAACTTATACGTAGCAATAGCGTATAATTTATAGGACAAACTACGTAGCGAATGCGTACAAAGCCGAAGCGAATCGCCTAATATTCGGATTCGCTTCGCAGCTAACAATTTCCAAGATTCGATACGAATCAACGAATCGGCAAATAGATTCGCTCATCTCTAGATATAATATATATTATATAATACAATTGGATAATAATATATAATAATAATGTATAATCACTGCCCCCCATGTCAGGAATGGGGGAGGAAGGGTCAAGCAAGTTGGAATTCAAGGGATGGACTTGTTCTCATCAGAGATATGCTGCCAAATGAGGAATGCATGTGTGTGGCGCTGTCGGCCAAATGCTCTTATGTGTGTGGCCAGCCTATGGCAAATCCCCTAAGAGAAATTTCAAAGAAATAATTCTTATCCAACCTAATGCCTTTTATCTTGGGTTCTCAAAAATACATTAAAAACATATTAACGTGAGACACTGAGTAAGCAGGGCTTGCAAATATAGTTTTCCATTATACTATTTGCTATTGATTTGTCCTAATCCTTAAAGGGAACACTGTGTGATCGCGCCGTCAGGTCATGTTTGCGCTCTGTCAGCTCGTAGACATTTAACATGCCGTATCATGTAACCTTTCACTCTTATCAACAATTAAACACATTAATCAAGATAAGTGCCAAATAGCTCCTCCGAAACACTGTTTCCAATTATATTGTGGTTGCTTATAGAACGGCATGCTTTCAGCAAATGATTTCCCAATTGATGTATCTGTAAACTTGCAATTTTTAGGTTACCATTGGGATCTTATTGAATACCAAAACTCCCCAATCCCCAAGTCATAATAAACGATCCGGCCAAAAACTGTACATTGCTCCATTCATTGTGATCCTATGTACAGGAGGAAATAGTAACATACTCAACAATGATATATAAAGTGGGACTCCAGATGGCTTCCTTTGATTTTCCTTCCTCTGGAATTTCCAAGCTGCAGGAGCCTATAGGTCCAGGACTCTTTGGTTAGGAAAATACTTATAGTTGGCGAAAAAAAGCAGCTAATTATTTTTTAGACTCTTTAAGGTTGTCAGTCTAAGGGCTTGTGCACAATGATCAATTACTTTCATTTTTTAAGGCCAAAAAAGTGTTTTTTTTTGTCTTTTAACAAATCTATTCATCCCTAGGGGCTTTATTGTCAGCTATTAATATTGGTATACTCAACATCCATCTCTTGTTGGGGGTAAAAAAAAGTAAAATGTGGAAGTTAGGGTACGACCACATGGTTAGGTATCTATATGCAGGTTTGGAAGCCACATCCAGGTGTAAATTACATATAATTTCTCACATTTTTATGATCCACTCCTGATATTGGCTTCCAAAACTGCATCAGGAAATCTGACCGTGTGGTTGTACACTTAAAGTGTCATGGAGGCCAACAGAAAGTAGACCCACTGGATTTCCCACAAATGTACAAATGTTCTGAATGGGAAGATGGGAATTAGACACTGACATACATTCTTGCTGACGGCATAGCTCCCCCTAAGAACATAAGAAAGTTGAAATCCATCAGCCCGGACCTTGTTTCCGACATCTGCCATTGTGAGAAAGTCTGGACAACTCAAACAACCCATTCACTGTTGATGATTGGCCAGTCCTGCTGAAATTGGTGGGTCTTGCTGACATTAATGTGTATGGCCACCTTAAGACTTCATCAATTTGTAACTTTAATGACATAGGGTCAGTTCAGGAACAAAGTGATTCTGTAGCTCAGGCAAACAAAGGCAAGCAAGGCTGCCTTAAACACCCTGAAATGCTCAGGCGTAGGTGGTGGAGAGGATGGGATGTCAGCCACTAGGAGAAGGAAAACACTATCATGCCATTATGTACAGTCTTTAACAGCCCTTTTTTTAGTTTATTTTAGGCTGGCTATAGCCTCTCAGTGAGTGTGGGGAATCGGCAATTAAAAAAAATGGTAACTACATTCCCATCCTCTCAACAAGACGAAATCACAACAATCTGGTATTTGGCCCAAAGTAGAAGCAGTCTTTTATTGAAAGCTTATAGTAAAGTAGGATGCAAAAAATTAATTAAAAGTGAAAAGACAACCTCACAAAGGAGCTAGTTTTGTACGTGTAATAACATGATGTTATTCTTACAGATTCTAAGTGTTTTCCAGGCTCCACGTGGCAATTATGTATTTTATATTCCCACTTGTAGAATCAAATTATATGTACTTAGCTTTATAGGCAGAACAGGAAATAATATAATTAAACTAATGTCTGACCTCTGGATTTATCATCTTTGAATTACTTTTTTAAGCCAGTTAAACACTTCCTAGTCTTGTAGATGCATCTTGGACTCTTCATTGAGAAAATCTCCAGTGGTCAGGACACTAATTGAAAAGGACAAAACCTTTGCTTTCAGACAAATGTTCTTCCAGACAGTTTTCTTCCTCAACAAATGTAATGTCAAAGCACTTCCCTGAACACTTTTCCTTGAGTGCGAGATAAAATATGCAGCAGTACAGAACACCAAGACTGAGACAAAAAGCCTCCTGAGCTATGTTCATTACAAGTCCTGAGATACTACTGATGGTCCTTTATATCTAAAATTAAATTACCAGCTCAAAGCCAATAGTCTCCAGACGCAGTCCAAACAAAAGTCTAGGCTTGATTTTTTTAAGCCCTGAAATATGTTCTATGTGAGATTCACTACTTCCTGTGTCCAACTATAGATCTCAACAAATTCATCTGATGGGCCCTCAGGTCATCGTCAATAGTAGGAGGACAAGGAAGCCTCTCGATTGATCTCTTACCATTCATGACAGCAAATACAATAGGAGATTGATGTATAAATAGACTCTTTTATTTAGCCAACATAAAGGAAACCAAAAGCACATCATATATAGGCTACTGAAAAGGGTTTCTATTGAGTTAGACTGGCCAATAGATGTGAAGACATTTCCTTGGATTCATATCTTAATTACCTCAATGGTAATTCTCTGGTCAGTATATACACTAGGTTCATAATATCTTTTTCATTGTAGGTTGTAATTTTAGGGTCTATGTTGCCCACACGAGACATCACTTGCCCAGTTACCATCTACATGCTAATATATAATATGTAATGTACAACAGGGTTAGCCTTTAAAGGGAATCTATCACAAAAACCTGTTCTATATTTTATTTATGCTAAAAAAAATCTATTATATATTTGTAAGAAATAATAAATAAATAAATAAATAAAAATTCCAATGTGTGAAATATTATAAATAGCTCTGCTGGCCAAATGAGGCTTTGAGCAACCTGTAAGTAGGAATGCTGCAAAAAAGTGGGTGGTACCAATGACATCACCAATTCACACCTTCAGCGGTGACATCACTGCTTCAGCAAGATAAGATGAGACAATGGCTTCGTTACAAAAACACAGATCTCTGCTCCTCAGGCTCCTCCCCCACTGGTCATATGGCCGATTACATCACTAAGGTCCTACAGCCCCAAGAACCTCCATCTACTCTGTTTCTGAGTCCTGGGCCACTCAGCAAAAATTGTCTGCACTGCTGGGGTGAGCTGCCATAGAATTTAGAACAGGCAGCCTAATGAAGACAAGGACGCTGCTGCAGGAGTGAGGAGCAGGCACAGTGGGCTTCCCCCAGCAGCAAGGAGGGAGGACCTGGCTGTGTGTTACTGGTGTCATCACAGGGGCGGGCTCACGTCTTCCATTCATTCTCTATAGGGTCGGCAGCGACTGAGGAAACCTATGTACATGCCTGCCGTAAGTGAGGTGCCATTGTGTTGTAAACCCAGACTGTCACACTTTATTTCCAACATGGCAGCCCCCATGTAAGGCAAGAAAACTGAATAAAAAAAAAACATTTACACAATTTGAAAAATACATTATGTTAAAACCTGCTTTTGTTATGTTGTAAAACATATCAAAATTTTTTTCTTCGCGATATTGTCCCTTTAAAGATACCATGGACACTGGTTGAGAAGGAGGAGGATGACAAAATAATTCAATGTGGTAATCACTGGCACCAAGAAACAAGGAGCATTGGGCAAAAGACCAATGATATGCCCTTAGTGGTGGGTGCTAGCAATGCCACAGAAGACCTTCTGTTGAAAGTAGCCAACAATGCTTTGAATTTAAAACTGGAGACCTTTTCGGTGTTGCCAAATTATCTGAAAGTCTTTAGGCATACAAAGTCTAAATGCATGTAAAATAACTGATTGATGAAAAAAGTTATTACCCCCAATATATTGCTCATAATTATCACACAAATACATTTTAATGAATGTCTGCCAGATAAAGCCAACAAAATCTAACCATAGATTAGATTAGAGACAGTCAAGTTGATGGACTTCGATGGAATTGGCCAATGATCTTGTGTGTAAATGTGTAAATGCCCTCTAATGTCAGTTGACTTCCAAGAATGGCTGTCAGCCGAAGGCTTGTCCGACGGTTAGGGGTGTAACTACCATAGCAGCAGACCATGCAACTGCTATGGGGCCCATGGCAAGAGGGGGCCCAGTCTTAGTTGGAATTATCTCCTCTTCTACTGGAGGGCTCTACCCTCTAAAGGAACAACTTTTAGAAAATAAAGCAGTGAAAAAAATGTCCCAAGGGTCGTTGAAAAGGGTTTTGGCAGAAACCCTTCTATCCTGTGTGGGGGGCCTGGTTTGATCCTTGCTATGGGGCCCTTACTTCTCTATGTTTGCCACTGCCGATGGTCTAATGTGTAGGAGGAGCTCCTGACTCTGGCTCTAATATTTTTGTCAGATCATTTTGTTCTCTCAGGGGATAAGCCACCACCAGAAGTGTCTGGCAGTAGCTTTTTGCACTATCCCCATAAAATACACATACACATTCAGTGAGCCAAACATGTATGTGTATGGGGAGGCCGGGAGGGAGTCAGGAGAGATAGCTGTTTGGCCGACAGCAATTGAATGTGTATGGGAGCCTTAGGGCGGCCAGCAGTGACCTGATGGTAGAGGTAAAGAAGAGCCATCATGTTGGATTTGGCATGCCCAATCCTTTAATCACTTAACAGCTGTCTTTCTCATCCCCCATAAACATACATGCTCACGATTTAAATCCATTCAGGGTTATTTTAATGTAAAGTCAACAGCTACCAGCCATATCTAAAGGGAGCCTAATATGGTCTTTGAACCCAAATACATTGCATTGTTGGTAAGATCAGCTGCAAATTTTAAGATCCACATACATGAATCAAACCAGTTCAAATTAAAAAATATGAAAAATAAAAGATAACTTCTGAAATAATATTCACATTTATGTAGACCAAACATTAATTAAGCAGAACCTAACCCAAAAATTGAACAAAACAATTTCAATATGTATATAGATGAGATCCTGGACCCCAGTTCGAAATCTGTAACACGGATCATGTGCCATTTATAACACCGGTGCCATCATATGAGGCAGAAGGGCCTCTGAACCTCCTTCAGGCACCAGAGATCAGGCACAACTGCTTCCTCTGCATCCCTTATAGCTACACACCAGTCAGTTTAAAGGGGTTATCTAACCCCTATAATGAATCCCCCTAATGCCTGGGCCTCTCCTATAGATTATACTTACCCCGCTCCCCGGCACCCGCATCGTTTCCGATCCCCACACAGCCGCCGCTGCATCTCCCCGTTGCGCGGATCAAAACATCTGGCGACGGCGGCAGCCAATAGAAAATCGTGATGGGGACAAGCTTCCCTAGCGCCACCAGTGATTGGGTTCAGGAGTGATGTGGGTGCCGGGAAGTGGAATAAGTATAATCCGTATGAGGGGCCCAGGCATTAGGGGGGTCATTATAGGGGTTGAATAACCCCTATAAGAGTATATTTGACTTATGCATTCATAGTTTTGGACAGCGAGACAGGATTATTATATATTGCAATAAATATGTATTTGGCTGCTGGTTTGATATAAAGTGAAGGGACAATAGGCCCTTACTATGACACAGAAGAAGCAGATTCAAGACCACCTGTAACTTATCCTACATGCCTCAGTATAATATTGATGATTCCAATTATTTCCCACAATTTTGTTTTCATTGTCATAAAAATGTCCTATAAAATGACCTCTTCTGCCTGACCACTGTGGACCGGCTTTATATGTAAGATTTCAGATTTATAGTGTTATTATTTTTTATTACTGTTCATAAAATAATGCTATTTTACAATTACAATTTACTAATAAGACAGATTATTGTACTGTATAAGCAAAGTATAATACAAAGCAAATAAAAAAAACACTTATATAGATAATAAATTATATATATAACAGTACTGGTGAGGCCATGCGGGAAGCCTGTGTCTTTTCGTGGTCATATTTGGATGAAGCTAAAAAAAATAAAATGACTACAGCACACAATAATAGTTTGGACACATAAAATTCCCCCACGGGCCAGATCCAGGCCTCAGACCTCCAGCTGGAGCATCCAGCCGCACTGTATAAAACCATTCAGCATTCGTCATAGTATTGGCCATAGGTTCCGCAGCACATATTTACTCCGTATTAAACAATGTCTTCTGATTTTAGTTCTCCATTATCCAGTATAATAACAGCTTGTAAAAAAAATCCAAAGGAATAACCTTCTACAACGTGTCTTTGAGGTAAACGGCAATAATGAAATCCATATTGGCCTCCTTGTGTTTATAGCCGGACGAGCGGTTCCTGTGGCCTGTCCAATACAAAGCATTGGCGGATTCTTGCTGGTAGAGACGGTTTCTCTTAGATCAAGGTATGTAGAAATCTCATTCTGCAAATATAGCTGAATGTTCTCAAAGGGCAAGTACGGATGTCTACCGTAGAAAATCCACTGTAGGATAAGCCAACTTTAAAGGGTTTGTCCACTTTTGTTATTTTTTTTTAACGTGTCCTCAGGATAGGTTATCAATATCAGATTGGTGGGGGTCTGACACGTGACAACCCCGCAGATCAGCTGTTCAAATGAATAGAATAGAATCATCCCACTGAAGTAAATGGGGACGTTGGAGTTCTAATTACACCTGCTTGCTGCTGCAAAGTCGACATCGAGCAGGTAAGCAGACGAGAGAACGCACTCAGACGCACGACAGATGACCAGCTGGGGTGCTGGTAGTCAGACCCCCGCCGATCTGATATTGATGTCTAGGGTTAAGTAAATTGAAGTATCCGAAGTAGACTTTGATCCGAATTTCTGGGAAAATTCGATTCGCTGCAAAGCCGAATTTCCTTGGTAGCGAATCAACATTTACGCGCTCACCACGTGGTGAGCTTGGTGACGTCATCGCAGGTCCTTTTGCAGGTCCTGCTGAAAGAAGACACTGCGGCAGTGCGATCAAGTGGATGAGGTAAGTTGTTGATTGTTTTTTTTAACCCCTAACTTATCATATTCTTTTGCATTTTGTCTTAAAGGGTTATTCTCATTTTAGACAATGGGGGCATATCGCTAGGACCGCCACCGCGGGACCCGCACCTATATCCAGAACGGAGCCCCCGAACTGAATGAGGGCGCACTGCGCATGCGCAGCCGCCCTCCATTCATTTCTATGGGGCCGCCGAAAATAGCTGAGCGCTGGCTCGGCTACTTCCGTCGGCTCCATAGAAATGAATGGGCGCGCACCGCGCATGCACGGCCCGGCTCCCATTCATTTCTATGAGCGGCGCGGGGAGCTGCGCCTGGTGGTGGCCGGACCCCCGGAAACCTGGGGTCCTCCAGGCGCAGCGCTCCCCGCTCCGTTCTGGATATAGGTGCGGGTCCCAGCGGTGGGACCCGCACGTATAAGACAATGGGGGCATATCCTAGCGATATGCCCCCATTGTCTAAGATGAGAATACCCCTTTAAGAATGCTATCATTTTCCGACATATAACCATGTTATAACAGAAAATAGTAAAATGACCCGAACACCGAACCCGAACTTCAGTGAAAAAGTCAGGGTTCGGGTCCGGGCACCCGAACTTGCAAAGTTTGGTACAAACCCGAACTTTGCAGTTTGGGTTCACTCATCCCTAATCACACCCATCTGGACCTTCACTGTGTAGACTGCTAGTTAGTTATTTGTAAACTTCTAGTAGGAATAATACAGGAAAGACCACAGAGCGATATGAAAAGATTCTCAAAAATTGTCATCACATTAGCATTCCCAACATTAGCACCTCCCTACACCAGGCACTTTTGGGTTCATTTGCATAAATCTCAGCCTCTTTCAACTCAGTCCATGGAAATATTGGGAGGGCTGCCATGTATAATTTGATTCCAGCTGTGGTCCTATGTTAACCATTGTTTGTAGGCCTTTTGCCAGTGCGTCTGTGATTGATCTCACGGGACACGACTTGCTCATCTTTTCTTAGTCTGTCACATGTTTTCTTCCTTCAGAACCTCGTATTCTGACCTAGAAGTATATCTGCCTTCTATCAGACTGTTCCCACAGCCCAGACCTGGCAGCCGGCACCCATGCTTCTATCTTGGCCAGGCTTATGACTAGCTCATACGATTGCATGTGCGTTCTGGCACTTGGTACTTCTCATCATCCGCTGAAGAAAGTGCAGATCCATGCACATTATTATATGGTGGGTCTACATGAGATACATAGAGAAGTTACTAGTGAACTGGTATTCCTAAATGGTGGTACTTCATTTCTTTCATGTGCCCTTAAAGGGCAACTACCAGCAAGATCAAGTCCATTGAGCAAGTCGTGTTGCATGATAGGGATGATCCTGCTGATTCAATCAGTACCTTTCTTCCCCTGATCCATTGCTGTGTTTAGGTAAAATAAGTGTTTTATGCACCTTAGTTTATCCTCTCTGCTTTCATGGACACCCCCTCCACCTGAATGTCCTGTCAATCAAGTGGTGCTGTGAGTGTCCAGGGAGGCTAAGTAGAGGAGCTAAGATGCACTGAATATCTAGGGTACTCTCTCAGTGCACTTAATCCCTAATTTACATATTTTAAAAGCACATATTGTCCTAAACACAGCAACAGATAAGGGTAAGAAAACGATGGATATACTCGTCAATACAAGGCGTTATGCCTGATTTGATGCAGAAAAATGCTCTTTAAAGGGCATCTGTTGGCAGATTTGTACTGATGACACTAGCTGACCTGTTACATGTGAGGTTGGTAGCATCTGCGTTGATCCCATGTTCATATGTGCTTGCATTGCTGAGAAAAATGATGTTTTAATATATGCAAATGGGCCTCTAGGAGCAACGGGGGCGTTACCATTACACCTACAGGCTCTGCTCTCTCTACAACTGCCGCACCCTCTGCACTTTGATTGACAAGACCAGGCAGTGTAAATATCATCACACCTGGCTCTGTCAATTAAAGTGCAGAGGTGCAGAGCCTCTAAGTGTAATGGCAACGCCCCCACTGCTCCTAGAGGCTCATTTGCATATAATAAAACGTCATATTTCTCTGCAATGCAGGCACATGTGAACATGGGACCAACCAGATGCCTTCAGCTACCAAGTGCACATGTAACAGGTCAGCCGGTGTCATAGGTACAAAACTGCTGACAACTGACAGCTTTGACAGCCTTCAGCTTTGGGAGCCACTGGTTGAAGACTACAGTTATATGCTCACAGGAGTAAGATGAGCTCAGCGTTGACACGGCCTCTTGAAACTTATTGAAACACCATGTTTTATGTATATTTTATTAATTTAAAAACGTTACGTTTTAGATTTTATGTTCTTATTGCAGAAGAGATTCCTGCACTCAACAAATCTAAATCCAGTTTATTATGGCTGCAAATGTTCTCATGAAATCGGTGAGCTGGATTATAACTCAGAAGATGAGGATTAGACTGATGTCTGTGCTTTAACATGATGGGTCACCTTTGAACACTATTTTTCAATGTATAGAAAAAGTCCACCAGCCCTGTACCTCACATGGAATCCAGAGATCTCACATTCATTGCTCTGCTAGATTTCTATCAAGCCGAAAGCTCAAGGGGAGTGTCCTTTTTGCTACAGCTCAGGGGGCGTGTCTCACCTCTCCCTATCACAGATCAGGAGGCATGTCTCAGCTCTCCCTATCACAGCTCAGGAGGCGTGTCCATGCTCTCCCTATCACAGCTCAGGAGGCCGGCGAAGGATAAAACTGAGCATGTGCGGCCATCTCAGTGACCTGGTCAAAGAAATAAGAAATTAAGTGGCACTATACAGATAGATTTTTACTGAATAACTCAGTGGCTATACAAAATGTTTAATTACATGCAATTACAAAAGTATTCAGAGCCAGGTGCTGGTTTGAAAACTGTAGAATATATAATCGTGGGACAACCCCTTTAAGGTCTGTAGTGTTGTCTTTATCATATCTACAGCCCCAAAGCTGCAGGCTTTAAAATACCAGTATCATATTTCATAAGATTCCCTGATGATGCAGCTGATGATGATGTCTTTCTAAGGCCAATTTAAGATTAGTGAGGGCCTCAGCCCATCTGAGGAATCCAGATTACCTGACCCTTTCTAGCGGGCATATATATGAGAGACAAAATCCATGAGCATGATCCTTTTCACTGAATTGGGAGTTACTGTAGGTCTCTTTCATACGTCCATGTCCGTTTCAAGTCGTTTATCCATTAATGGGGTGATCCGGGAAATAATATTGATGACCTATCCTCAGGATAGTTCATCAATATCACATTGGTGGAGATCCGACTCCACACACCCGCCGATCAGGTGTTTTGGGAAACTGCCAGACCAAGGGAATTCAACCAGGCTAGATACCCATACATATAGATATCTGACCTGGCTATATCTCCATGTCAAAGTCCCAAGGCTTATTGGAAAGTCAAATCCTGACTCATAAGGAGCAACTTCCAATATGTGGTGCTAGTGAGATGGTTCTCTTTCTTGGGAGATACCACTTTGTATATTTGTTTCCCATGGAGCCTTGCCAATAAGTCTCCATACAGGACTGGTATCTTTCAGCAGATTCAGCACCCTGAACATATGCCTCTTGCTTATGAGGAGGTGACTTTAGGAGATGATTATTAGGGGGTTGCTCTTATAGCTCTTGTATATTTGTGGCCCACTATAATCAGTTCAGCGCATAGACTTTGGGTGTATGGTACCATCTACCAGATGTAGACTGATGTGTCTGTGTGTAGTGCATGTACCTCACTGTACTCACAGGCACCTCATGCACTATAGGAATCTATCAACCAGTGGTGTACATAGTGAAGTAAGGGCCCCATAGCAAGGATCAAATCAGGCCCCCCACACAGGACAGAAGGGTTTCTGTCTAAAACCTTTTCAATGACCCAATTTTCTCAAAATTGCGGGAATAGATGCGGCCCCATTCACCTCTATGGGGCCGGGAGCCGCGGCACGGAGCTAGCTCCGTGCCGCGGCTCTTTTGAAGCATGTCCTATACTTGTCCGTGCGCACGGACAAGTATAGGCATCTTCAATGGGGCCGCACGGCGTGTGTTCCGAGCGCTGCAGAACACATGTCAGGCGGCCCCCATATATTTGCGGAACCGCAGTAATGTGGACCCGCAAATATACGTTCATGTGAATGGGGCCTTAGGGCTCATTCAGATGGCGGTATGCTGTCCGCAAAAATACGGATCCGTTTTTTTGCAGACAGTTCAGCATATCCGCAAAAAAACTGATTGCTTTCCTTATTTTTGCGGACCCATAGCCTTCAATGCGGCCACATCCTGATTTTCACTGACAGGTATAGGACATGTTTCAGTGTTTTTGCGGAGCTGTGGAATGGAAGAAAAGGGCCCCATAGAAGTGAATTGGGCAGTGTCTAATCCGCAAAAAAACGGATCCGCATTTTTGCAGACATCATACGGCCGTCTGAATGAGCCCTTAGAGGGTAGAGTCCTGACCAAGTTTTCACCACCCTGTAGAAGAGATAATCTCAACTAAGACTGGGCCCCCTCTTGCCCTGGGCCCCATAGAAGTCGCATGTCGCTATGGTAGTTACACCCCTGCTATCAACACATAACCATTCCCAATGTCAATATATCGGTGGCCACATACCAATAAGTAGCCCGCAGACGTCTTCTAAAGTGTGGCTGATTTATGGAATCCCATCAGATGAAGTAAACACTCTGTGTGGGGCGGCCCCGGAGGTCCAGACATCCCATTGTACTGTATATCTTCCCTAATTTGTACATTGTTAATAAATGTCAGCACTTTACAGCAGCCTGACATGACCTAGACGAAGCACTTAACAACCTAAACGGAGTAAAAATCATTAGAGATTAGTGGTTTCTTGAAAACCCATACATTACAGCCTGCGATAATAGAGAAACGGAAGAAAAGGGAAGATTACAAATCTGTGCCCGGGAGTTCAGCGCATTCCTTCTCAGTCTATGTAACCTCCTGGTTCATGTCAGATTGAATTACACGAATGATTGAATGAACAAATGAATGAACATTTACATATCATTACTATAACGTAATCACTGTTATGACAGAGATAAAATCTAGCATCTTTACAATATACATGGAGACACTCAAGTGCACGGTATGAACCCCCCACGAATGAGTCAACAGTCAAGTTTCTGTTGACTGATCAACTTTTTTAAAAGGTTTATCCTGTAAGATATAATGATGTCCTATCCTCTAGATAGATCCTCATCTGATCGGCAGAGGTTTGACACCGTGCACTCCCGCCAATCAACTGTTACAGGTTATGGGAGTCGCTGCAATCACCAGAGCTCCGCACATTGTACAGTGCTTGTACTTGGTATTGCAACCCAGCCCCATTCACTTCAATGGGGCTAAAATGCAGATAGACCATGTGATCGATGTACGATGACGTCACATGACTCACGGAGGACCAGCCTCTTCTAACAGCTGATCGGCAGGAGTCCCAGGTGTTGGACCCCTGCCATTCTGATATTGATAACTTGAGATGAGCAAAGTTATGAAAACTTGGATATGGCTGCTTCACCGAATTTCATTTAGAAATTTACTTTGTGACGAATTACTTCGTCATGAAGGGCATTTCTTTGTGAGTAGCGGATGCAATAACGGGGATCGATGATTGCACCACCCCCAGTCATTGAACCCCTCAGATGCCACATTCATCACTGATCGCAGCATCTGAGATGAAAAAAAAATTAGAGCTTACAAGGGTTAATTGGTTAAAAACTAAATAATACTCATCTTATCCATTTGAGCATGAAGAGGCTGTCGTGGCCATCTTGATCGGAGATCTAGCATGAAATTGTGTACTGTGCATAATGATGTCATGACGCTGGCCGGCGTGGTGACATAATACATCAGGATGTCAGTATCGTCAATCAAGATTACCACCATTTCAGGCAAAATTACTTCCTTACCTTGAAGCACAAGGAAATTCGGCTTGGTGGTGAATCAAATTTTCCCTGAAATTCGGATTGAAGTCCACTTTGGATACTTTGACTCGCTCAACATGTTGGTGACTTATCCTCAGGATACATCATCAATATTTATTACTGGATAACCCCATTAGGCCTCTATGTTTTGTACCTTGATAATGTATTAGGGATGAGAATGGGAGATGACTGGCAGAGTAACGGTATAAAGAATTCCCTTAAAGGGTTTTTCAGGATTACTATGATATTTAACAGATAGGCTTGTGCAGTTACTTACCTCATGTATATCCTTCTCGTGTTTTGTTTTGTTTTTTTAATTTGGACTCTCCTAACCTGTTTTCACCATGTAAACCAATTCCTCTGTTTTGTTTCCAACCTGTATGTAGCATTGTCGGTTGCTTTATCCAACCAAACCCATTAATTTAACATGCCTGCATGAACGACTGTTTCATCCAATGAACAAGCGTTTTACTCGTTCATCAAGTGATCGTCTGCAGCTTTAGACAGACACAAGCATTTGTAGGAACGTTCATCCCCGATTATCTGGCGGTGAAAACCCACCATTAGTAGAGTAAACCCAGGGGTGCACCATCAATGAGGCCAGGTGAGGTGACCGCTTCAGGCAGCACCAGGTAGGGGCAAGAGGGGGGCAGCAGAAGGGCCATGGTCAATGAGCGCTTTCATTATGGCAAAGGGGTTAGATTAGAAATTGGCATTGGGGAGTTTGCCGTTTCAGTTTTCGCCTCAGGCAGCAGAAAGGCTAGGTGCACCCCTTCGTAAACCCCTTCAAATTGATATTCTTTTGCTGACTACAATAGAACACTTTGTAAGCTCACATTGTTTTTGTTTTACAACGGTATACACAGTGTATATTACGACTGCATACTACCATCTTCCTGTAATAACAATTTGATTGTAACATTATCATTTTTGGTAATAACTAGAAAAAAAATTGCAGCCATTCAAATCTTTTTGTGACTCAGCTGCTTCAGTCGTTGGCTACAGATCAGCAGAAATCCCATAGTTGGCGCAGAACTGAATAACAGGTGGAAAAAGCTATTAATACAGTCGGCTAGAGCGGCTTGTACTGAATTACACCTGAGGATTCTGTCATGGTTTGGCAGCTCGGTAGAATTGAAAATTTACTAGTTAGTAACTAGGGAGAAAAAAAGTTGGCAATAAAATTGAAAGTGCGTTTGCTGCTCTAGAAAGGGGCAAAGTAACAGGCCATCTTCGGCCTACACTTGTATGGTGGCATTTTAGGGTCCATATTTTTAGCAGTATCATCTTGATCTTCTCAAGTTCTACTGAAGAAAACTGACGACCATTGCCTCCTGTGGTTCTGTACAGAAGAACCCAGAGTGGTGCTCTGATAATATGGTCCCTGAAAAACTGTCATAGCAGGGTCATCTGGATCTGGTCTAAAGGTGCCCAGATGTGGTCATTTTGGTTAGAATCAACCATCTAATGAGAGTGTTTGATGTTAGAAAACATAAACACTTTAAACCTTTGGGGGCAATTTTTTTATTATTACATTATACTTATTTTGACCTAAAAATCACCTTTTCAATTGGTCTTTATTAACAATATGGAATCCTTTTTTGTGTACAGAGCTGAGAAGCTGTACTAGCTGCCTTTGGATTTTTTCTCAATTCCGTCATCTGAGGAGCAGACAGACTCCTTATCTCTTTTCTCTGACCTTATAAACACTCATTAAAGCTCAATCGTTACCTTACTGATAAGAATGTGGCTTAAATAAGTGTTTATGACCTCTCAGTAGTTTACAGATAAGGGTAATTAGATGACAAGCACAAAGTGAAAGTGAAAGTACCACTTACCCAGCTAGACAAACAGTTAACCCTTTGTGACTGAACAGCTCAATATTTTTAATAAAGACCAATTGAAAATATGATTTTTAGCCAAAAATAAGTTAAATGCAATCATAAGAAAAAATTGACTCCAAAGGTGTACATAGCCTTTAAGCCCGATTACGAGAAATGCTTTGAAGCAGAATACATTTTATTCTGGAAATCTTAAGAACATCTAATGCAATTAAGTGCATGATGAGTTGAAAATACCATATAAGCTTTATAAATAAAAAAAATTGGATTGTCTTCTCTTTCAAATGTCCACTGATTAATGTTGGATCATTGTGCAAGCAGTATAAAGGAATTTCTCTCTTGAGCAACATATCCACCTTCATAGCCTACTCCCTTTTCACAAATATAGCATGGATAGGCCCAGACTGTACCACAGGATCCTCAAGTGGATCCAGAATCTGATACAATAATGGGTCCCAAAGGTCCCTCAGAAGCAAACCACTGTCTACAGCAACAACTTTATGATGCAATATAAAATAGACATCTACTGTACAGATAAAAGAATCACTTGTTTGACTACTGAATGTAGGAAAAAATGGCACATTGCACCTGAGGGTATTTTATGCCCAAACAAGAATGTTAATTAGAGAGTCAAGACCGATAAGACCTACATCTTTGATCAACCTTGACCTTCTTTGTGTCAACACTGCTCAATATTTCTATAGGGTTATCTGTGCTGTAATTGTCATCACATAGAAGAAATGTAACACCCTGCAGGTGTGGGAGATACTACTGCTACATATGTTCTAATATACAACCTATAGATATACAGTTCATAGCTTGCTATAGTAAGGTTCTGAGAATCTCCTGACATGTAGTAGTCTCTGGGCAGCATAGTCTAGTCTGGAGATGGCATATGGTCAAGGGAGTACATACTGCAAAGGCAGCCAAGTTGGCTACTATGAGACCCAAATTGTGCTTCCTCAGATCTCTATCAGTGGGAAAGGCTGGCCAGTTAATATGGAGATGTCCCATCTATCCCTCAAAGAAGGATAGGGCTGTGGATTTCAACATGCCAAATCTCTCCTCTATCCATTCAGAAAACATGTTTTATTTATGGAAGGTTTGTCAAGAGAGTAAGCTTTTGTCTCATGATCCCTCTCCTTGGGGCAAGAAAACAGTTCAGAGACCAACATACCTCTGCAAGATCTTTAGAAAGAGAAGGAGGGAAAGAGAGGACGCTAGAGGAGAACTTAGAATCTGCATGACCAAGCATAAGAGTCAGCAAGATAACCTGCTACTTCAGCCATTCAGACTTTGCTGCAATGAGGGACAACATTAAGACACCCTTCACACTTGGACACATGCTGGCCAGACGTGCCATTAAAGTCCTGTGGACACTACAGTCATTATTGCCAAGTTACTGTTGCCAGCCATAGATTTTACTGAGAGAGACTTTAGCAAGATAGAGAGGAAAGAGGGCCATAACTCTCATCCTTGTTTAAATCCATATATTGCTATCTGGGAGAGAATTGCAATGTGTACAGTTGTATGTAGTACAACTACCAACTACCTTACTGCACTTGAATAAAGAGAGACATTTCTTTTTCTACCCCTGGCCTAGTTTTCTGAGTCCTAGAGAATACACAGGCCTTTGCACTCCTTTACACTTAACATCACGGGCACCATCGGGCAGGAGCCCCAACATCAGGGTGTGCCCCAGGGGGAAGAAAGCATGCACCCTCCTTTCACTGCATGGCCTTAGGGAGCAATAGTGTGAAGAAAGCACAGGTAGCTTCTAGTTAGTATGAAGTAGTCTATGTCATAAAGATATAGCATTGAAGGTTTATTCTATTCCCAGGAAAATGGGAAGGAAATACCCAGTTCTAGGAAAGTAAGAAATTCTGGATCAGACAGTTTATCCATAGTACATTGCACAGTACTAAGAAATCTGTATTTTTTGAGTGAGGGTCTTGTATCATCTGTGGAAGAAAATTCCAAAAATGTAAACATCCTACAGAACTTGGGAAGCTGTGATTTCAAAACAATTACGGTCACAACGAAAAAACCGTTTTAGATGTGCGTGGACAGGGCTGGGGGTAAAGCATCAAATGTGCAAGCAATTATGAACTTGGCACAGTAGCGCTGTTTATTTTAAGCTCTCTCTGGTTGATTTGTTTGAGGATGTTTACTTAACCAAACTCTATAAAACATGCTGAAGAATAGAGCTGGAGCTCCGGACTGTGAGACAGTTTCAATTGGCAAAACACAGGAGCAATCAATTACAGATACTAGATCTCTGATATGCGGTCTGTAAAGAGGACCTGAAGGTGTCTTATCTCTTCTCCTGCCTGAGTGCTCATGAAAAGCAGTGATAGCTGAGGAGCCTGGACTCCTGGATCTTCCACGTGATGGTGGGAACTAATCCAGACTGTTTTGCATTTTTATCCATATTCTGACCTAAACCCCCTGAAGAGTTTAGACTTTACTATCTGAAGGAAATCTCACACTGAGACGATCCAAGACCTAAATCCTTTTCTCTCCAACTCAAGCATGCTTCAAGACTGTAATGACTGCACTGCTGATTGTGATAAAGCAAGGCCTTGCTCTTGTCAAACTGATGGCGAGAGATAAATTAAATGAAATCTTTGCAGTTCAGCATAAGTTATTGGTTCTATGAAAAATCACGGATATTTTTCCAGACTGTACAATATGTAATAAAAATTAACTAATAAGAGATTAAAGGTCCTTTTACACGGGCCGATTATCGGCCGAAAAATCGTTCCTAGGAACGCTAGTGCCGATAATCGGCCCGTGTAAAAGTGGCCCTAATCAGCCGACGAACGAGCAAAACGCTCGTTCGTCGGCTGATTGGATCTTTTGTAGAAACCAAAAGATCCAATCTGTCGGGCGCACATCGCCCTGTGTAAACAGGTGATGTGCGCCTGACAGTATGGAGCTTCCCGGCCGCACGAGCGATACAGCGATCACTCGTGCGGCCGGGCGCTCGATTCGTCGGGCCGTGTAAAGGCTCCCTGCCCGAGCGCCGATATCGCTGATCGGCGCTCGGGCAGGGAGAAGAATCGGCCCGTCTAAAAGGGCCTTAACAGTTCAAATTTGATACAATAGAACAGGAACCAACACCAGAATCTGAAACAATATCAGTTCTTCCACATGGTAACCTCCAGCAGGTATCTCCATCATTGGTCTTACAAGATGTGGGCAGTATGGTGGCTCACTGGTTAGCACTGTTCTGGGTTTGAATCTGAGCCTGCATAGAGTTTGCATGTTCTTCTTGTGTTTGCATGGTTTCTTCTGGGTAATCCGGTTCTTTCACACTCCAAAAACATAACCGAGTAAAATCCCCAATAGGAACAAGTCCAGATGTGATTGATGGTATTCTCCCCAACATGCCCAAACTTTTCATCCTTCACACAATTATCTCAGGGTGAGATTTCCATCAAATTGTCCATCAAAGTCTAAACTCTTCAGGGGCTTTAGGTCAGAATATGGATAAAAATGCAAAACAGTCTGGAATAGTTCCCACCATCACGTCATAGAAGATCCCAGAGTCCAGGCTCCTCAGCTATCACCACTTTTAATGCTGAGGTAGAGCTGGGAAAATCCCATACATTATTAGCTGGTCCTGTCAAAATCGGCATATTTGGTCAACATTCGTCCAATGTATATGGTCACCATCAGACACAAGGACTGTTCCTCAAATATTTGAGCAAACTGCGACTATTACACATTTTGGGTACAATATCCTTAGTCTGGTTATCTGAAAAGGGGGTCCTTGCACCCTGAAGTTCAGCATGGTTGTGTCATAATAAATCCTTACAGAAGATCCTTTTAGCCTGGTGAATTCATCCTTAATGTGTTCATCACCCGCGAGAAGAAGCCACAGGGACCACTCCTCTGTCCAGCTCCAGGCAGTAGGACTGAGCTTTTGGAAATGTGTGACCACTAATTCTCTACACATAAGCTGGACGTTCTTAGTGAGAATCAAAGGAACACCAGGGACGCCATAACAATTGTGTCATAGCAATTGTGGAAACTGTTATTTTTTACACGATGTGAGAAAAGTCATAGGTCATGGTGGAGCAACCAATTTGACGTCTTCTATGACAAGATATTTTTAATTTCCTTTTGCAATCTACATACTTCCAAGTACACTACTACCATGACTACTACTTCTGCTTCTAGATATTGCTTCTATACTGTCAGCAGATGTCTTCTTGGCCCACTTTATCCTACATGAAATGCTCATTCCTTAAACATCTAGGAAGCATGACTAATTGGAGAAAAGACGTGTTTACAATTTCCTAAGACGCATGCCCAGGGCCAAGAATGATGGCTACATCTGCTCCAGCAATGAAATCTCACACATGGCACTCAGTAAAAATATCCCCTGGCTTTCCAAACCAGTCTCTTTGGTAATTATTGACAAAGCATCGGTATCTCTAAAAGCCCATTTATTTGCTTTCTTCAGCAGTTTTCCTTACTGGAATGACTACAATGTAAATATTTAAGGAATACGGGGGCCGGATACCTGAATGGAGGAAGCGGTAAAGCTCTCAAGAAATCTTTTAGATTTCACACAGATAACAAAGAAAATGCGAAATGTCTCTACCAGTGTTGAGCAAATTGAAGTCCGCAAAGTGGACTTCGATCCGAATTTCAGGGAAAATTCATTCAATTCACGTGAAACAAAATTTCCTCGTGCTTTGTTGTAACGAGTCAATTTACCTGAAATGGCGGTAAAAAATGTAAAAATTCATACTTATCTCATCCGTTTAAGCACAAAGAGCCATCTCGATTGAAGATCCCGTGCGAAATCCCATGCGTGGTGACTTATGACTTAACCACGCTGGCCGATGTGGTGACATCATCATGGGCTGTGTGAGATTTCGCACTGGATCTTCAATCAAGATGGTGGCGACCGGCTCTTTGCGATCAAATGGATGAGGTGAGTATGATTTTATTTATTTTTTTGTTTTACACTTTAATATTAAAGTCGCGATCATGTATGAACACAGCATGACAGGTGCAATGACAGGGAGCGGCACAATCGCCGTTCCCTGTCATTGTAGCTCTACTTACATAGTGATGCACTTCGTGACAAAGTAATTCATCACAAAGCAAATATTTGGTAAAATTCAGCGAAGCAGCCAAATCGAATCTTACAATACTTACGCTCATCTCTAGTCTCTACAAAGCACACGATTATCACAATGGGATTTTTTTTAACTAAAGTATTAATTTTTATTTTTTTTTTATTTCAGTAGCGCCATTCCAAAGAAGTTTGTGCACCTGTAAACTATCTTGAATAAGATAATTTGTTCCGAGATTATATTATATATATTTTTATAGATTATTTGTTTGATTTTTGCGCATCGGCCACTGTTGTTGAGTCTGCAGATCATTTTGCCCCCTAGACTGCAACAAATATTAACAGGGCAATGGGATATTTATCTTAAAAAAAAAAAAAAAATTCAGAATGTTTTAAATTGATTACCTATCCTCAGGATAGGCCACCAGTATGTGATAGGAAGGGGTCCTAATCCCGGTACCCCTACTGATCAGCTGTTTGAAGAGGCTGTGAGAACCTCGGCCTCCTCACAGCTTACCAAGCGCAGCACTTTCCATTGTATAGAGGCTGTGCTTGGTATTGCAGCTCAGGCCCACTCACATGAATAGGACTGAGTTACGCCTAGGCCATGTCAGCGGGGAAATCTGCACCAAACAACATAAAAACTCACATAAATCACCACTATTTATCAAGGTTTTGGTGCATTTTTGTGCTTTTTTTGTTGTGGATTTTGGTGCAGATTTCCTATTTAACAACCCCATTGAAGTCCACGGGAAAAATCACTATATAATGTTGAAGTGTGGAATCGCACAAACAATGGACATAACATGTAAATTTCACTGGAGAAGAAAGTGGAGAAAAAAGCAAAACGTACATGAGATTTGTCCAGTCTGATACACTGCTGCTGCTGTATAAGGGCTCAAGCACACGACCGTATGTATTTTAAGGTACGCTCAAAAACGGATCAGAAAAAAATACAGATGAAATCCATGTGCATTCCGTATTTTGAGGAATGGAACAGCTGGCCCCTAATAGAACAGTCCTATCCTTGTCCGGAATGCAGACAATAATAGGACATGTTGTACTTTTTTGCAGAACGGACATACAGACATTCAGAAACAGAATGCATGTGGAGAAACTTCCATTTTTTTTTTGCGGACCCATTGAAATGAATGGTTCCACTTGCGGTCTGCAAAACAAAACAAAAAAAACGGAATGGACATGGAAAGAAAATATGTTCGTGTGCATGAATGATTCTTGGTTCTATCTGGAAAACTGCACAGAAAAAACATTGAAAACAATGGAAGGGGGTTTCAGATTAAAGAAGCTGTCCGAGCTTTTTGATATTAGATCGGCGGTGGTCCGACACCCGGCACCCCCACTGATCAGCTGTACGGGGAGACGATGCGCACTATAAACACGTGCCGTCTCCATTCTCTCTTCCTGCCTAATCCGGTGGTCCAACACCCGATATTAAAAAAACAGGACAACCCCTCTAAATTCAACAAAGTTTTCAGCACCAAATCAGCTCTGAAACCAATGTCAAAACAGCAGCGTGTGAACATACCCTTCGAAGTTCTCAAGCAGGTTGTCTGCCCTCCAGTAATGATCTGCATATGTCAGCGGAGCAGGGGTCAAGGGTTAACTCTTCATTCTGCTCTACTATAGAAAACCGCGCTCTGGTGCCTTGTCCCTTTTAAACGAATTGCTGTGTATTGTAGATGAAATCTTCCGCATACCTCACAAGGATGAGGGGTTACAGGTGGGAATGAGAAATATTTCGGGAGGAAAAGAAGTGATAATATGGAGGACATTGAGTAATCTATCCACTTGAGATAGGTTCTGGTTTTATAGAGCAGACCTAATATTAACTCATTCACAACCATATTCTGCACCATTAAAAATTGAAACAGTTGTCAATATCAAGCATTTAGAGATGTGGTGGAGACCCA
Source organism: Rhinella marina (assembly GCA_900303285.1). Lineage (NCBI taxonomy): Eukaryota > Metazoa > Chordata > Amphibia > Anura > Bufonidae > Rhinella > Rhinella marina. The sequence goes on along the minus strand of ONZH01005922.1, from coordinate 2,722 downwards.
TCCAGACTAATGCCAACAACTAGAGATGAGCCAAGTATTGGAAAATTCGATTTGGCTGCTTTGAAGAATTTTACAAAAAAATTTATTTTGTGGCGAATTACTTCTTCAATTATGTTCATCGTTGATTGCAGCATCTGACATTATTATTAGAGATGAGCGAGTAGTGTTCGATCGAGCTGGTATTCGATCGAATACTACGATATTCGGCGTACTCGATTTAATTCGAGTATAACGGCGATGGCGCACCTAGAATTCGTTTCCCCTCCCACCTTCCCTGGCGCTCTTTTTCCACCAATCACCATGCAGGGGGGGTATGACAGGCACGCTGAGCACGCTGGCAGCGCGAAAACGGCGTCTACATGCATTGGCTGGAAAAACCATGTGACCTCGAATATTAAAAACTCAGCTCTTCCTGCTCGTACGCATATGCTGCGTGAACTTAGTCAGGGACAGAGGCTTGGAGAAGGGGAAGACAGATTTTAGCTTGTGGACGAGGCAGGAGGCGTGATTCAAAAGCCCTTATCAGGGCTACTACAGTGGACTCAGTGATAGCTTACTACAATATAGACTTTACAGAGAACGGCTGCTGTATTCAGGGATAGCTGCTGGGAGTAGGGACAGAGAGAGGGCATAGTGGTGTACTTAGGTGCTCTGCTACATACCAACTATATTTGGCACTACGTGCTGTGGTACCTTGAAAAATACAATATATAGGCCTTATACACTGGCAACTGTACTGTGCGTTCTCTTGCAAAGTAATTTCTCATAACTGTTGTTCATACACACCGTCTGATCACTTAGTACACGGCTGTGTACCTTGAAAAAATACAATATATAGGCCTTTAACTGGCAACTGTACTGTGCGTTCTCTTGCAAAGTAATTTCTCATAACTGGTGTTCATACACACCGTCTGATCACTTAGTACACGGCTGTGTACCTTGAAAAATACAATATATAGGCCTTATAACTGGCAACTGTACTGTGCGTTCTCTTGCAAAGTAATTTCTCATAACTGGTGTTCATACACACACCGTCTGATCACTTAGTACTACACGGCTGTGTACCTTGAAAAATACAATATATATAGGCCTTATAACTGGCAACTGTACTGTGCGTTCTCTTGCAAAGTAATTTCTCATAACTGTGTTCATACACACCGTCTGATCACTTAGTACACGGCTGTGTACCTTGAAAAATACAATATATAGGCCTTATAACTGGCAACTGTACTGTGTGTTCTCTTGCAAAGTAATTTCTCATAACTGTTGTTCATACACACGTCTGATCACTTAGTACACGGCTGTGTACCTTGAAAAATACAATATATAGGCCTTAACTGGCAACTGTACTGTGCGTTTCTCTTGCAAAGTAATTTCTCATAACTGTTGTTCATACACACCGTCTGATCACTTAGTACACGGCTGTGTACCTTGAAAAATACAATATATAGGCCTTATAACTGGCAACTGTACTGTGTGTTCTCTTGCAAAGTAATTTCTCATAACTGTTGTTCATACACACCGTCTGATCACTTAGTACACGGCTGTGTACTTGAAAAATACAATATATAGGCCTTAACTGGCAACTGTACTGTGCGTTCTCTTGCAAAGTAATTTCTCATAACTGGTGTTCATACACACCGTCTGATCACTTAGTACACGGCTGTGTACCTTGAAAAATACAATATATAGGCCTTATAACTGGCAACTGTACTGGTGTGTTCTCTTGCAAAGTAATTTCTCATAACTGTTGTTCATACACACCGTCTGATCACTTAGTACAACGGCTGTGTACCTTGAAAAATACAATATATAGGCCTTAACTGGCAACTGTACTGTGCGTTCTCTTGCAAAGTAATTTCTCCATAACTGGTGTTCATAACACACCGTCTGATCACTTAGTACAACGGCTGTGTACCTTGAAAAATACAATATATAGGCCTTATAACTGGCAACTGTACTGTGCGTTCTCTTGCAAAGTAATTTCTCATAACTGGTGTTCATACACACCGTCTGATCACTTAGTACAACGGCTGGTGTACCTTGAAAAATACAATATATAGGCCTTATAACTGGCAACTGTACTGTGCGTTCTCTTGCAAAGTAATTTCTCATAACTGGTTGTTCATACACACCGTCTGATCACTTAGTACAACCGGCTGTGTACCTTGAAAAATACAATATATAGGCCTTATAACTGGCAACTGTACTGTGCGTTCTCTTGCAAAGTATTCTCATAACTGTTGTTCATACACACCGTCTGATCACTTAGTACAGGCGGCTGTGTACCTTGAAAAATACAATATATAGGCCTTTAACTGGCAACTGTACTGTGTGTTCTCTTGCAAAATAATTTCTCATAACTGTTGTTCATACACACCGTCTGATCACTTAGTACACGGCTGTGTACCTTGAAAAAATACAATATATAGCCTTAACTGGCAACTGTACTGTGCGTTCTCTTGCAAAGTAATTTCTCATAACTGTTGTTCATACACACCGTCTGATCACTTAGTACACGGCTGTGTACTTGAAATAATACACATATATAGGCCTTATAACTGCAACTGTACTGTGGTTCTCTTGCAAAGTAATTTCTCATAACTGTGTTCATACACACCGTCTGATCACTTAGTAACACGGCTGTGTACCTTGAATAATACAATATATACGGCCTTTAACTGGCAACTGTACTGTGCGTTCTCTTGCAAAGTAATTTCTC